>JAQFZX010000383.1:0-63091 GCA_034682405.1 Hydroisotoma schaefferi | reverse complement strand
CCCCTAGCATCAGGGTAATAAAACCCCAAATAAAACCCCTAGCATCAGGGTAATAAAACCCCAAATAAAACCCCTAGTACCGAAGCAATAAACCCCACCGGGGTCCGGTAGTTTAAGATATTAATCTTGATTGCAATTCATAGGAATATATAAAAACCATTGAGTAGTTCAAGGCCGCAGATTCTACCGGCAGACTCAAAACATTTTGGAGGTCAAATAATTGGAGCGTGCGTTGTCAGCCTCTAGAAGAATCCTCTTCCTCTTCTGTGCAGCTCAACTTGCTCAAAACTGGAATAATTCCGTAAAACGCTGAAAGCTGACAATTCCGCTTGACCAGAACTCTGCAAAAGCGTCTTTCCAGAACTAATTTACTACAACCGCCGCACTCAAGGTCGAACGAAGGTCACCAGACAGGTTTGTTTTCTAATATTTATAATCCTCCGTCCTATAACCTTCTTTTACCATTTGTGTCGAAATCTGAGCGAGCCCATTTAAATTCCTGGCCGAAAGCTTTGACTTTGGTATTGGTTTGTTAAAATTTATTATTGGAAAATATGAAATCCAACAAAATCGACATCAAATGATGATTAACTTTCCTTTTTTTGTTTCATTCTGAATATCTGAATCTGCTAGAAGTGAGGGGAAAAAATGGATTCGTCGGTGGTAGAGGGCCACCCCGGAAGTTTGGACGCTGTGGACTCCTTGAAGACTGGAAGGAGAGACTACGAGGCTCAACTTAAGAAGGACGGCGACGGCAAAATGGCCGCTACTTCTGATGACCGACTTGGCTCTACTGAAATGCGGCGACCTAACCAAACAATTACTCTTGAAAAAGCGGTGGAACTGTGCTCTCCCAAAAAAATATGTCAAATGCTTCCAATTTATTTGCCAAATCTTACAGTAACTCCGTGGACTATGCCTAGCACTACTGGCCCACGGTCCTCTTACAACTCCATTTTAAAAAATAAGTGGAGTCTTCCGACTGAAAATGGACTGACTTTGAGTATAGTTCCTTATCCCGTTCCGAATAAAAGAGCGACCAAGGCAAACTAAACCAACACCTTTAAAGTTTTTAAGGTCCTCAGAGTCAGAGAATTAATAAAATCCTTGTGCATTGTTTAATCACAAATTAAAACGATTTTTTATTATAGTATGAGTAAAGCTAGATCCTAGCTATTATAAACCCCAAACGAGTTAAGTTCCCCATTTATCAAAATTAAAAAACCAAGTACCTACCAACCTAACCTACCCCTACCCTAATTACAGGCCACCCTCACTAATTCAGCCACACGCCATCCCTCCCATGTTAAACAGGGGTATCCTTCCCATGTTAAACATGCTCAACATCTTTTTTCCCCATACATAAGCCGCGGCATATAATTGTCATGAATTCTTCTAATGGAATTGTAAGCATTTTTCAACATGGGAAACGGTGGAGGAGTCGGCAAATGCCGCAGTTGATAAAGAAACGTGTGTAAAGTGGGTGGATTGGTGGTGGAATTGTAAAAAACATAGCCGCTCGTGATTCAACTTCCACTTTTTTCCACTCTCCCTCAAAACCGAATAGAGGTTGGAGGAGTTGGTGTGAATTTATCCTCAAAACTTCAACTTTATTTAACTTTTTGGTCATCTCAGTTAAATCCCTCATTTATTGCAATAAATACTAACGGAATTGGCCAGGAGAGTTACTTTAATTCACCACGAACGATGGCAGAGTTCATGGATTCCGAGGCGGAGGAATCGGAGGTTTTTTTTTTAATCATTGATACTTATTTTCCGTTTTAATTCCTCCCCTGGAATAATTCCCCCCTACCTTTCCATGTTAAAAGTGTCCTATCTTGTCCATGTTAATGGAATTTCTAAATTTCCCTAAGAAGTAACACAACCCCGGGGGAATTAAAACGGGAAATACGGTAACCTAACCCTAAACCTCGGGAATGTGGGCTGATTGTGTTTTTTATTAATTTGTTTTTAGAACGAAGGGGAGGAAGACCACGAAGAGGAGGAAATTGCTGCGATTCGAAAACATCAGAAAAAAGAGAAGAGAAGGAAGCAAATCGATAGTGATGAGGAGGATGAAGAAGGTAAAATATTATTATGTAATTTATCAAGTTTTATAAGGGATTTGTGAAATAATTGGGTTATTTTGTTTATTTTTGTTGAAGATGATGATGAAGAGGTTGTGAAGGACTTGATAGATGATAATCCGATAGAAGAGGACGATAGTGATGATGGGTCTGAAGGTTCGAGAAAGCGGAAGAAAAGTGATGATGAAGATGATGAACTGGATGATCGTCTTGAAGACGACGACTATGATTTACTTGAAGAGAATTTGGGTGTTAAAGTTCAACGGGTTGGGCGCTTGTTTAATTACTGATCAAGGATTTTTATTGTAGCTTTATGTTGATTTTTTTTTGTTGTTTAGAAAAAATTCAAAAGGGTCCGAATGGATGATGAAGAGTCGGATGCTGAAGAAACGCAAGATCGGGGTGATGAACGGGAGGCTATTGCGACTCAACTTTTTGATGGATCAGATAATGTTAGTTTATTTAATAAGTAACTATATAACGGTTGAAGGTCAATTTTATTGAGGAAGTTAAGTTATAACTTTATTAAAATAGGAGGAAGAGAGGCCTGCTAGACGAGAGGAACCCACGGAACAGTATGGATCAGACGATTCAGAAGGGGACTCTGAAGCTGAATTTATTGTTGATGATGACGGTCGTCCGATTACTGAAAGGCGGAAGAAGAAGCCTATATATACAGATGTAACGCTACAAGAGGCTCAGGATATTTTTGGAGTCGATTTTGATTATGATGAATTTGAAAAGTATGAGGACGAGTATTACGACGAAGAAGGTTAGCCAAAGTAACATTTATTCATGATTTATCTTGTTTCGGTTCGCTTTGTCGTAGCTTAATTCGGATTTGATCTGGTTTTCAGAGGAGGATGATGAAGATGAGTATGAAAACGATGAACAGCAAACAATCAGGTTAATAGTTCACTCCGAAACGGATGCTACTATAAGTGCAATATGAGAAATAAATGTGATGCATGTTTATTTTTACGAAATTTGTAGAAAGGCCAAAAAGCAACAGCGAAAGAAGAGAAAAACCAAGTCTATTTATGAAATATACGAACCTCATGAATTAGAACGAGCTGGAATCACAGAAGAGGACAATAAGATAAGAAGTGTTGATGCTCCTGAGCGTATGCAACTACGTATGGTCCCGGTGACTTCAGCAACAGATGAAGAGCTTGACGAAGAAGCTGAATGGATCTACAAGTTGGCTTTCAGCAAGCGAGAAGTAATACATACAGCAGAAAAGAACAAAGAAGCAAACGACGGTGGTTGGGATGAAACATGGGATGCCCAAACCGCGATTCCTGCCCCCGCTGGAACAACCGTGGGTACCACAATCGGTGTTCGGGAAGAAGAGGAGAGCTGGGAAACTACTGAGAAAGATGGCGATGATGGCTGGCCAACTACTGAGAAAGATGGCAATGATGGCTGGGATAACCAATCCTTAATGGCACCTCCACCGCCGCCGAAGTCAGTGGCTGCCCCCAGAGATGACTGGGCTGATGAAACTTGGGACAAAGACGGAGCCGCAACAGTTATAGGAGTAGGAAAGTCAGTAGTCAGTGGAATGCACGAGGAAAAGTCAGTGATTCAAGTTCAAGAAGAAGCTAAACCAAAAATCATTGAAAAAATTCGCAAATCTCTTGAATTTATGAGGAACCAACATCTCGAGGTGCCCTTTATTGCCTTCTATAGGAAAGAATATGTAGAACCTGATTTAAAAATCAATGACCTTTGGAAAATTTATCGTCTCGATGCACGTTATTGCCAACTTCGTACGAGAAAAACGCGATTGTCCCTTTTATTTGCAAACATGCGCGACTTTCAGACTGACCTAATAATGGCGAAACCAGATGAACCAATATCAGATACAATGAGAATTATTTCTGAAGAAGATTTGGATAGAATAAAATCCATAAAAACTGCGGAAGAATTGAAAGATATGTATCTTTTATTCAGTTTATACTATTCTGAAGATGTTCCAACAATGAAAGCAGCTCTAGAAAGAAAGCGCAAAGAAGAAATAGCAAGAGCTAAAGAAGTTATAGCCAATCCAGATGGTGAGGAGACTGAAGACCCGCAGCCTCCAGTAGAAGTGGAACCTGAGCCGGAAACTGAGCACGGTAGTGGAATGAAACGAAAGATTGGTGGTGGCGCTTACGGTCTCTGCAAAAAGCTGGGTGTTAGTGGACTTGCCAGAAAATTTGGATTATCTCCTGAAAAATTCGCTGAAAACTTACGTGATAATTATCAGAGACATGAAGTGGAGCAGTACCCGACGGATCCTCTGGAAACGGCTAAAGAATTCCTAACGGAGTGAGAAATTTATATATTGTATTCATTATGGTCTGTTTATATTATTATAGTGCATGCATGGTCTACAAGTTTCACGATTTTTTAGCCGTTTGAAGACCGAAGACGAGGCTTTGAAGGCTGCTAAATTTATGGTATCCACTCAGATTTCTAGAGAACCCCTAGTTAGGCTTAGTGTTCGAGAAGTCTTCTTTGAAAGAGCTTCCATAAATATTACTCCTACAAAGAAAGGCCATAGTGACATAGACGAAGCGCATCCTTGTTACAGGTATTGACTGGAAATTCGGTTGGGAAAAAATACTAACTTTCATAGTTTTATAATTCAGTTTTCTTGAACCCTTATCAGCATGAAATACGTGCGGGAAAAACCTGTCAGAGACCTTACCAATGACCAGTTTTTAAAACTGGTTTTAGCAGAGGATGATAAATTATTAACTATTGGCATTGGAGAAAGAATCAAGGGAATCACGGCAGCCAACTATGTGGATGAAGTAAAGCAGTTGTTCAACAAGGTTGGTCTCATGGTTAAACATTGTTTTCCATCAGTTATTTTCAAATAAATTTGCATTTATTTGAATTCTAGGATGAATTCAGTCGGAATGTTCAGGATTGGAACGATATTAGAGGGGATTGCGTTGAGTTCGCTTTAGAGAAACTTCTATACCCTGTGTTGAGAAAAGAGCTGAAAGCAAAGTTACTCGAGGAAGCCAAAGATTACGTGCTGGAAGCATGCACTCATAAGCTATCTCATTGGTTGAAAGTATGCATTTAGTTTTAAAATATGCTAATATGTATTATATATTATATTTTTCACTAACCGCGTGTGTTTCGATAGATTGCTCCATACACTACAGACTTTCCAATTGATGAAGATGAAGATGAATGGGACACAAGCAAAGGAATTAGAGTCTTAGCTCTGGCATATGTTCCTGATTATACTCAAGCTGCGTTTGCAAGTGTAGTCGAACCCAATGGTGAACCTTCAGAATACCTTCGATTGCAGAACATGTTAAAAAACATTAAGTCTTTCAATCAAGTCGATAGGGAGGACAAAGAAGCCGACCTTTTAGCACTGAAAAATTTAATTCGTACAAAGAAGCCTCATGTTATAGTTATCAGTGGAGAATCTAGGGAAGCATTAACGATGCAGGAAGATATACAGAATATCGTCTCAGAATTGGTGTCTGAGGACGGTTTTCCGGGGATAAATGTTGAAATCATAGATAATCAACTATCTAAGGTTTATGCGAGTTCTATTAAAGCTACGGTAAGTTAGAAGTGTTAAATTTATTAATACTTCATGAATACCTGAACTATATATATGAGGGTTTCTAGGCTGATTTCCGTGAGTACCCATATATTTTGAGACAAGCCATATCACTGGGTAGAAGAATACAAGACCCCTTGATAGAATTTTCTCAGTTGTGTAACCCGGACGATGAAATTCTCTGTTTAAAGTTTCATCCATTGCAGGTAACATGAGAAAATAATCTAAAGCCGATTGGGCTATACCTTGACTACAGCTTCTTACAACTAACATGAATTGAAATATATTTTGAACAGGAACACGTACCTAAAGAAGAACTTTTAGAGCATTTACAGATGCAATTTGTTAACAGAGCAAATGAAGTAGGTGTTGATATAAACCGCTGCATTGCGTACCCGTACACAGCCAATTTGGCCCAATTCACATGTGGGCTTGGGCAGAGAAAGGCAACAGCACTGATCAAGGTGGGTTGGGAAGAGTATTAAATTGTTTTGCTTATAATACATAACAAACGGGGAGGGCAATTTCAAGATGAACTAATTATACTTTAGACTCTGAAGCAAAATAATCAGCGACTTGAAAATAGAACACAGCTTATTACAGTATGTCATATGGGTCCGAAAATATTTATCAACTGTTCTGGATTTATTAAAATTGACACCAACTCTTTGGGTGACAGGTAAAAAATTTTAGTTTTAAAAAGTGACTTTTTATAAGGTTTCCTGAAATTCTAACTATAATGTACGTTCAGTACGGAAGCATACGTTGAAGTGTTAGATGGGACTCGAGTGCACCCAGAAACGTATGAATGGGCAAGAAAAATGGCTGTAGATGCGCTAGAATACGATGATGAGGATGCTAATCCCGCTGGTGCTTTAGAAGAAATTTTAGAAGCCCCCGAAAGACTGAAAGATCTTGATTTAGATGCATTTGCAGAAGAATTAGACAGACAGGTATACCAGTTTCCAACTTTAATGTAAAGCCAGCATATATTTTGATGGAGTGGATGAATCTGACTCAATTTTTATGAATTCATGTGCATTATTGTCCATTGCGTTGTAGTCCTTAGGATAAAATGAAAAATTAACGAGTAGATTACGTCTTCACCAAAACCAAAAATATTTTTCAGGGTTTTGGAAACAAGAGCATTACGCTTTACGATATCCGATCGGAACTGAACTGCAGGTATAAGGATTTCCGAAAGGAGTACAAGTCTCCAAACCAGGAGGAACTTTTCAACATGCTAACTAAGGAAACGCCAGAAACGTTGTACATAGGAAAGCTGATTACAGCAACAGTAGTGGGTAAATTGTCTATCTTACAAAAAAAATCATTTTAAACGAATTACTGCAGTGCAGTGGGAGACTCATGATAACTAATATATTTGCTACTAGGAATTTCACACAAAAAACCTCAAGGAGAGCAGCTCGATAATGCAATTCCAGTGCGAAATGAAGACACTGGAATGTGGCAGTGTGCGTTTTGTATGAAAAATGACTTCCCAGATTTATCTGAGGTAACGTTGGTTGTAGAAGCCACACTCCATCATTCAACGAAAATAAGAAGGAAAACATTTTATGATGATAAATTATTTTCAGGTGTGGAATCACTTTGATGCTGGGGCTTGTCCTGGTCAAGCTACTGGAGTTCGAGTTCGATTAGACAATGGAATATCTGGATTCATTCCTATACTGAAATTGTCAGATAAAACTGTAACTAATCCAGAGCTCCGGGTTAAGAGGGGGCAAACAATTCATTGCAGAGTTGTGAAAATAGACGTGGATAGATTCTCTATCGAATGCACCTCAAGAACTTCGGATTTAAACGATACTAAGCTGGAGTGGAGGTTATATATTGAGATATCTTAATTCCATTTCCTTCAAACTATATTTTGTCATGGTATCATGTTTTAAGCTAAATTGGTGTTGTAACAGACCCCCGAAAGATCCATACTATGATCAGGATTCAGAAGACAAAGATTTGAAGAAAGATGAAGATTTTAGGACTAGAAGACGACCTCAATACATTAAAAGAGTCATTGTGCACCCTTCTTTCAAAAATATCTCTTTTGCGGAGTGCCTAAAACTAATGGATCAAATGGATCAGGGCGAAGTAATAGTCCGACCTTCAAGCAAGGTATAGCTACCTACATTTATTTCGGTAATAGGTTTGACCGAGTGAACCTTTGTCATTTGTCTAATCACATTGTCTCATGCGAAACGGTTTTTTTGTTTTCCAAAAGGGAGCCGATCACTTAACGGTGACATGGAAAGTTGCGGATGACGTGTATCAGCATATAGATGTGAAAGAAGAAGGCAAAGAAAACGCATTCAGTTTAGGACAATGTCTATGGATTGGGACTGAAGAGTTCGAGGATTTGGATGAAATAATCGCTCGGCACATTAATCCAATGGCCTCTCATGCTCGTGACATTTTGAATTACAAATACTGTGTAGGACTAGGAGGCAGCCGATCTAAGGCAGAAGAATACTTACTCGAAGAACAAAATAAGAATAAGAATAAGATTCATTACTTGCTGCAGCCCTTCAAAGAATGCCCAGGAAAGTTTATTCTGTCTTACCTTCCAAGAAATAAAGTTCTACACGAATATGTGACTGTAACTCCGGATGGATACCGGTACCGTCAACAGAGCTTCAACAGTCTTAACCATCTAATGAAATGGTTTAAAGAACACTTCCGAGATCCACCTCCTTCTACTACCCCAATGCTGACTCCAAAAACTCAAGTTGCCAGAACTCCATTTGCCGTAACACCTGGATATCATGCGGGTATTTAGAAGATATGTTTGCCCTTTTTTACTCAAGTCTACGTGATAGTTTTACAAGTGATTAACGCTTGGTCTTGATTTTGTTATCTAGATGCAGTGTCTAGAGTTGGAGCTCCTGCTCAGAGTCATTTCAGCGTGAATCCTAACACCACTCATACAACACCGCACTATACTACACCTGCTCAAATATTTACACCATATGCTGCTGGCTATCCTGCTCTAACGGTAAGCGTTGAAATAGTAATCTGATGTTGCTAGAAAATCAAATCAATTTAAGCATTTCTATGTAGCCGTACACTCCAACTGCACAAACTCCTTACATCACGCCGTATCAGACGCCTTACCAGAGTGGCGCCACTCCGAAAGCTTCAAATACAACAGGTCGGCCAACTCGTACGGGACCCTCAGGTACTTTCCTGCATCCAGGGACGGTCACCCCAAGCTATAAAGGTGGTCAGCAACAACGAACAACTGTATCTCAATCTCGGTCTGCGACACAGCGGTTAGTTTTTTTTACTTAGTAATTACTTTTGTTCCATAAAACTGCTCTCAAAAGTATTTCGGAATGCTTGAATGTTTGGATTTGCTATTCCTAGACATACCCTCGTAAACATGAATGCTGAGCAAGCTGCTGCTGCTGCTGCACTTGGGGCGGCTGGTGGGGCGGATAGTTCAGACTGGAGAAAAGCTGCAGAAGCCTGGGCCAAGTCTCAGCAGAAAGGTCAGGGTTGGCCGTCGCAGAGTAGGTCTGTAGTATCCTCAATGCCGACGAGATTTTCGGCGCATCCCCCATCTACATATGGTGCAAAAGGCAACCCTCCGATGTCTCAGGGAGCATTAAGAAACCTCATTGTAGAAGAGATTCAATCGGTAATTAACTAATTTCGCGTTTCTATTCACTATTTGGGTTTTGTGATGCTTGAAATTGAATTTTATTTTTTTCTATACAGTATCAGGGTCGGTCATCAGCCTTGAATTACATCCCAAATAAATCACCTCGATCTGGCCGTGATAGTTTGAAATCGACTCCGCGTACTAACTTCAGCCCGCGTTCAATGGTGGAAAGTTCATTAGGAGACGAAACCCCACTTCATGATGAAAATTAATGAGACTATGTATTGCATTATTTAACTCTTGTTTTCAGTTACATTCTGTATACATTTTAGAATGGAACTTAATAGATGCGAAATAAACATCTTGAAATCCAGCAGTCTATATTGTAATGAAAATTAATTATCAATTGCTCGACAGCTTTCGACATAAAATCAGTCTTTACTTATAAACTGGGGAGATACATAGACACGCTGACTCAGATGCACTTCATATAACAAAGTTTTAAAAGAAGACTTTAAAATTGGAACATAATACTGGACTTTAAACCTGGAAACCATAAAACTTCTTCGAAGTTCAGTATTTTATTAATAATTAAAAATAGACTTTTTGCCTACAATGAAGTCGTTGCAATTGGCTCAGTCAGAAAATTAT
Organism: Hydroisotoma schaefferi; assembly: GCA_034682405.1. Lineage (NCBI taxonomy): Eukaryota > Metazoa > Arthropoda > Collembola > Entomobryomorpha > Isotomidae > Hydroisotoma > Hydroisotoma schaefferi. The sequence goes on along the minus strand of JAQFZX010000383.1, from coordinate 53,154 downwards.
TCCATAATTACTGATTCTAGTAAAAACTAAGGTCTACGGTCTTCTAACAACAGTTCATAGTTCAATATATACGTATAAATTGCATTTTAAATGCATTGCTTATCGATATATTATAATTATAATGTTGATTTAAATTAGCTAAGTGTTCTTTATTCAGCTTCAAACAATCGTAATACTTCTGAAAACAAGCTTTGATAAATGTAATCTGTTAATCTGTAAATATTTCTGCTAGTAATCTATGGAGTTTAAACACATAATTCATAGAAAATTTTGTTGCCATATTATTTTCCGATTCGTTTATTATAGCAGTTTTCCTGTAACAGAAGTACTCTATCCTTAAACGCCTCGACTCGCTAGCAGTTTCTTCTGAATCTGATTGAAAAATAAAATAAATACCGTGAATTAAATATACAATAAAATATACAGTAAACATTTTAAGATGTGCGTGCTTACAGTAATCTAACGTTCGTTATATGCAGTCTCCACTAAATGCTCTTAGCAGATTCCCATGTAAAATACATTACTTTCCGCCCATACTGCGTGTTACTCTAACGGCTGTCTTAACTGATGATCTGAGATTCCTATCAGGACCCGGCTGCTCCAGAGTAGTTGCCCTCAATGAGCTTCGACCTTTCTTCACAATTCGTCCCTAGATAAATCAGGTAACTTAGAGACTGGTAATCTAATAAAAGCATTCACGATTAATGGATTATCATTTTCGATTAACCAGCTAACCTGGGTAACTTTATTGTCCAACTTCTTGGTTGTAGGAGATGATTCTCTGAGACGCCTTCGAGTTTCTGTCGGTATATCAACATCAGATTCGGTTTTGTCGGAATCAGAATAAATCTCATGCTGTTGCTGAGAAAGACGCGCATCTCTTCTCAAACTTGTACCAGCTGTTTCTTGTGCGGTCGAGGAGAAACGCGTGACTCGCCTGTTAACTTCAGTAGTATCCAAACGGGGTTTTTTAGCTGCCCTCTTGCTTGTTTTAGCAACTCTCTTCCTGTTACCAGATGTACTCGCTAAGCTCTCTCTTAATTCTGATCTGGAGGCCTCGCTTGACGAGGACGATATTTCGTGGATTTGAACATCGTCACTCTTTGATGTTCTTGAGTTGGAATTGGAGGCACTGGGATGATCTACATTTCTATGACTCTCCCTTAAACCTCGAGACCCAATTGGGTAAAAAGCACTCACAGACACAGTTGGATGGTGATACTCAGGAGGTGACGGCGGTGCAGCACTAGCAGGTAATAATTGTGCACAAGCCCGCCTAGCTCTTCCACCATCTTTATTATTGGCACGAGAAGACCGGGTTGATGAGTTTGCACACTCATCTGCTCCTGAAGTGTGCAAAGATGATCTGAGATACCCAGGTGAGGGTTCAGGTTCTGATTGCAAATGTCTAGGAGGCATAACACCAGATGTGGAAGGTTGCTGGTCTGTCCTATTTCTAGGAGAACACTCTCGAGAAGTAAAGGAACCGGAACTGGAACTAGAGGGACTCTGTTGGAAATATCGCGAAATTCCGACAGGAGAAGAACTGAGATCGTGTCCAGCAGAAAATGAATGTCGGACCACATGACTTCTCTATAAACAGGATATGAATTATTTAACCGAACAGATTTTTTGAAGGTGTTATTTAGTGTTATTACCTTTACCCTAGGGGGTCCAGGAGGATCCACAACAACAGTAACAACCGATGTGTTATCCGCCCGAAGCGCATGCTGAGCCCATCGATCCAGAGCTCGGTCTACCAATCTCTTTGATGGATTTATCCAATTTTTGGACGCCGGGTCAGCTGATCTTGCCATTGCTGATGACTGAGGATGGTAATACGCTGGCTGTTTTTCATTATTAGTTTCAGCGAAGTAAACGCTGTTGACGGCTTCCTGTGGTGTCAACATGTTCCATAGACCATCAGTACCCAAAATTAAACACCGATGACTATGAACATCAATGTCAATGACTGCAACATCAGGATATGGTGATACAATGAACTCATTTTGAGCTGAGTTGTAGCTCCACAAATCCCCTGAAAAAACATGACAGTAAAAAAAATTGTTGTCAGTGCGTTTAAGTTTCTTTGCTGTGAATGTGGACTAACGAGATAGAAACAGCGTTAAAATGTCTACAACCGTAACACCATCCAATGCAGAGGTAAAAATAAAATAATAACATTAAAACTAGTTCTAACCCAAGGATCGTGCAACTGCCAAAAATGGTATTTCATCAATCAAAGTCGATCGTCTGACAGGGCCTTTGTGCCCAATTCTAGGTCTGTTCCAAACAACTCTTGGTACTCCTGACTTCACAAGTACTTTTCCTCCAGCTCTGTAAACAGAAAAGATAAAACTGAACTCCATCCTTCCTTTCCTACCATTTAAAAGTCACAAATTTTAAAATATTTAAAACCGTACTCATTAATTCGAGTGAGTTCTTCCATGCTTTCAGGTTTGTGATCCTTGGTCAAAGGTTTCGCTCTCCAAAATTTAGTTTCTGGATCTTCATAGCCTAAAACTATACCCGAATCCCCTACATGACCAACATAAATTTTACCCCGTCGGACAAATGCAACACTAGCCGTCGTCCCTGAAGTGGATGGTAATCCTGATGGTGTTTTAGGCCATTTTTCTGCAAATCCATAACAAACAACCGTTAGAATATTCCCCAAGTAAATACCATTTCACCCTTTATGCCAAATCTAAAAAAATCCCACCAACCTAGCTCTCTCCACATAGCATAATGAGTGTTGATGAATCCATCCGTAATAGCCTTTAATACTAATTCATCGTCATCCGACCAAAAGTTCTTCTGCGTGACGATCTGATCCATAAGATGATGTTTAGCATAAAGAGCAGCCTCCCTTCCTCCATGACCATCAAATATCCCAAAATACGCATACAATAAATCTCTATCGTCAGCCGTCGGCTGATAAGCGACACAGAACATATCCTCCATGTATTTCCTCCCTCCTTGATTCGAATGGGCCGTAACCCGAAGGTTAACACCGATACTGGCTTCCATAATTCCTATTATTTCTTCACAAAATCTACCATAAAAGTAGCATCCCCTTTCCAATTTATATTTCCACTCAACTCCAACTTAAAAAACTACCCTAAATAACTACAATTTCAACTAATAACTCCCCAAATTAACAACTTTATTCCCTCTTTCTCACCACACCCGTGTGTCAAAGTTCAAAGTTCACCCAGCCAACCTAACTTACGTAATTGTTATTAACTCCCTTAAAAACCTCAAAACTGGGTTCACTTTTCCACATAAAAATTACCTAATTCCTCCACTTTCCTTGGATAAAATTAAGTTAAACTTTCCAAGTAAAGATGAGCGGCAGGAGCCCTCCAAAATAAAATCTATAACTCCCAATTCCACCACCAACACCAACCCTACTACTACTACTCTTGCACGGAAAAATACCCAACGGCCAACCTTTTCTGCACCTTCTTTCCTAGAAATATCTTACAAATAAATGTCACCCTTTCCAAGGGAAATCTATAAACCCTCTTTTTACAAGATAACCCTTCCCTGACCTCCGATAAGCCTAAGATAAGCCTATGATAACTACCCAAGACCACAATATAAATAATAATACAAAATATCAAAATAGAGTGTGTCTTTCTGTGGGTAATAAAGTGGAAGAATAATTGTGAGTGAGGTGAATGTATATGTTGAGGAGGGTGACGTACGAGGAGGAAGGAGTAGGTAGGGACGACGAGCGAACTGCAGCAGGCAGGAGTTCGTGGTTTTTGTCTGTCGTTAGGCAGACTCTGGGTTTTAAATTGGATTCGACTAGAAGGAGACCACGTGCGAGTTTTAACCGCCAAGTTTAAATTCAACCCCGCCCAGACCCCGCTCTCTCTCGGGTACAACCCGCATCTCTACTGGAGAAAAGGGTAGGAAAGTGTGTGTCTGTTTCATTGGGTCGGGCTTGTTTATTTTGTACAGAGTTAGTAGTACTTATAGTACATCGTTTTTCCTCTCTTCTATAATCTAAAATCTACCTATGTTTTTTACTGGTTGGTTTGGTTGGGTCTGTCAACTTTTATTTTGGACTGTTGGTTGAGTTGGGTGGATCCAGGTCCTCCAGTTTTGTGAATTGTGATCGAATTTTGTGTATTTTTAAATTTACATTTTAGTTCTCAGAGTTTCCAAGTTTTTAAAAAAAAAATAAAGTTGATGAAGGGAAGTGGTGTTGGTGGAGATGTGTTCTGGAAGATGTAAAGTTCTGGAAGGAAGATCCACGTTTTAAAAGTAAGGAGGGGGTTTTTTTAGAGTTTTATTTATTTATAGCAGAAGTAGAGGTCAATTAGGGGGAAGGGGGGGTTTTAGTTGTTTTTTAATTGAAGAAGTAGAGGTCAATTAGGGGGAGGGGGGGGGGTTTAGTTGTTTTTTAATTGAAGAAGTAGAGGTCAATTAGGGAGAAAATTAGTTGGACAGTTGGATGGATCTACAGTCCAACTAGGGGAAACGTGGGTTATTTTAGTTGTATTATTGCTGTTATTTTCAATGATCATGTAGGTTATTTCTGAACCAAATGAGAGATTTCAAGGTATTTTTAGTTTTATCTGAAAAGGAAGATTTGGTAATTGTCAGTTACTAAGGTTGTATCGTTAGGTTAGCTTGAAGGGAATGAATTGTTTACTTGTCCATTTCTATTTCATTCATAGTTTCGTTCAGTTTATTTATCAAACAAGCTGACAGAAAAAGTTGCCACTTGGATTCTTGATTCGGAATGTGTAGTATTCTGTAGTTTTTTAAATGTACGAACTAGTGTAAGATTGTTAGTATAAAAAATAATATAACGCATTTGATGTATTTTAATTTCAGTTGTAGCAGTTTCAAAAATGTTGGCGAATTTAGGAGGATCTTCCAACCAAGGAGCCTCGAATTCTACCTCTAGATCGGCAGTCGCGCGAGGTAGTATTGCGCCAGTTGTGCCGACCAAATTCGTGCCAAAGACAACAGGAAGTGGGACGTCCGCGTCTGTTGGGATTTCCTCTAGTTATCCTGTCAATGTCAATAAAAGAGAACTGCGAGGAAAACAGGACCAGTTTAAAAAACCGCTGCCACCTACGGGTAGTCCTCAAGCATTTGCCCGGAGTAAGTTAGGTGATCAACAAATTCCACAAATTGGAATTCCTATAAAGAAAACATCCCCAGTTCTTCGAAAACCGTTGAACGTTCCACTCCGAGGTGATAAAGGTTTCGAAAATAAATCTAAGCCCGTGCCCATCCTTGCTACCTCGACGAGAACACTTCGAAAGGCTATCAGTGCTTCAGGAGTCAATACCATTGGTGAACAAAGTTACAAGGAGGTAAGGATCATTTTTTTTATGTAATTTGAAGTTAAAATCGTAATGCATCGTGTAGTAATCTGTCATATTTTGTCTAGTATGAAGAAAGATTAGAGTTGTGCAAACAGCAAATGTACGAGCAACTGAAGGAAAATACTCGGCTCAACGAAGAATTGGCGGAAAAAGCGGAAGCTATCAATAGACTGGAAACGATCTTAGAAATAGAGCGTAAGACCTTAAGTTCTGCGAAACTGGAATGGTGAGTTGTTTATTATTGACTTTAATAACGTTAAGGGCTTAAGTTTAATGGACATGTAATAAATTAATGTGTTTTCAGGAAAGACTTTCAGGATGATTTGTTGCTGTCAGTTAGAGCAGCAAATGACTATCGGAATGATGCGCGAGAGAAAGTAGAGGCAATCGAAATAGAAAATGTTTCCCTCAGAAACAAAATACGTCAGTTGGAGATGAGTATCCGACTTGGTGATATCCCAAACCGTCGGCGTGCAATAGAACAAGGATCTTTGCTGACTGAAAGTAGACTGAACAGTTCCAGTTCGACTGAGAATTTCGTAATTCACGATCATTCAAACGGATTGAATAGAGCCATGGATGAATGTGATATCTCAAAACTAACCGAGAATAACAAAGAAAACTGTAGTAGCAATGGATTGATGACATATGGGGGTGCTGAAGTACGATCTGCAAGTTCAACTCTTAAGCGAAGCGCTGCAACTCTTAAAGACTTAAAAAGGATGGAAGACGTTTTGGGGATTGATATAGGTTAGAAAAGTATGCATCAATGGAACACTAATTATTAAGTGAATTATTTTATCTTATCAATTGTTTCAAAATATGTTAATTATCTAGACGAAGATCCATTAGCCTCCATATTGAAGGTATCTGGAGGGTCAAAGCGGAATGCATTGTTGAAATGGAGTCAAGGTCGAACTGAGGGTTACAGACACGTAGAAATAACAAATTTTAGTACTTCCTGGACTGATGGAATGGCGCTTTGCGCCTTGCTTCACTCGTTTGTTCCGGATAAAATTCAGTATGACTCTCTACATCCAAAAACTTGCAGGGAGAATCTAGAAATTGCTTTCAAAGTTGCAGAATCCTTGTCTATTCAAAGTACACTGGTAAAAACGTAGTTTATTTTGCGTTATAGATGTTCATTCAGACGCAGCTCAGAGATTTAATTTTAATGATGCGTATTTTACAGAGCGTTGCAGAAATGATGGCAGAAGAAAGACCTCCGTGGGAAAAAGTGATGAACTATGTAAAAGAGATTTACGTTAAGCTCGGAATTTGCGATGAGAAATATCATTGAACAGTCATAATTCGCTTTGCCTTTTAGCTGTCTACGTCTAATTGTTATTATATCGATCTTATTTTCATTATGGAGTATACTATCTTGTTTTAAACGCTGTCGCTCTTTTACCCACTGTACGCGGCTGAGGAAACAATTTCGCTTATTTAAAGAACTATGCTCTCCTAAGTACTGTGTTTCTTGTTATGTATGAATTTAAATGCAATGTCTGCGTAGTAGTACCGCTCAACCTGCACATTTGCTCATTTTGTAAATTTTCAAGTCAACTTTTTGTAAGTCAGTTCCATGGTACTTTATGGTCAGAAATGATATTTAAACTCAAAAGATACAAAATAAAAATGTGATTAATAAGTTTATAATAATTTGTGTTTTATTTACTCATAATTTAGAATCAACTAACTTTTCACGCAAATTTGATAGGTTGCTTATTTATGAACGAATTTTTCTCCGGTTTCAATATTTTTCTTCAGTTCAGGTAGAGCCTTTGCCAGCAAGTCCTGTTCAAAGGCTGTTAACTTCCCTAGCCCCAGGTTTTTCTCTACTCCATTGGGCTAATTACAAATGCATAGTTAAAAAAAAGGTTTTCAGTACGCAAAGAGTTACCTTATAAGAACCCAATCTTACCCCAAGGAGAATGGGCGTAGCAAAATACGTTGCCTCTGTCACATCAGATTTAACGTAAGCACATTCAATAACTCCTTGCTCTCCCTTCATAGCCCTAAGAAGTGAAAATGTAAAACGAGCACCAGCATAAGCCATGGACAAGGTTGCAGACCCTGCTCCAGCCTTAGCTTTTACAACTTCCGTTCCAGCTTCCTTTAAATTCAACAAGTTACAGCTTCTCAATACTATCCGATAATAGATATATCAACTATTAAGCCGTTCAATAAACCCTACCTGAATCCGTTCCGTCAATGCCTTCAACTGATCCTGGGGGAATTGAACTTGAGGCTTACACTGAGAAATCAGTGGAATAATAGTGACTCCAGAGTGACCTCCAATAACGGGACAATTTACTTGAGAAGGATCAAGGCCCTAAATTGCATAATTAAACAAACCCAGCTCATGAAACTCCCCACTATTAATACATTTCCATAAAAACATAAATATCTACCTTAGCATCGGCGATGAAAGTATTAGCCCGCACAACATCTAAAGTGGATACACCGAATATCCTCTTAGGATCGTACGTCCCAGCTTTCTTGAATATTTCCGACGCAATGGGGACAGTACTGTTAACCTATCCGCCAAAAGTCCCAATTCATTAGTCCTCATCCCTTTCCAGTCCTCTTACATAAACTATAAAAAACCTACCGGGTTAGAAATAATTCCAACAAGTGCTTTCGGAGCAACCTCAGCCGTAGCTGCAGCCAAGTCTCTGACTATAGATGCATTTGTATTGAACAGGTCATCCCGGGTCATCCCAGGTTTCCTTGGAACACCGGCAGGGATAATGATAATATCGACCCCCCTGAGGGAATCCCGTAGCTGGTCAACCCCCACAAATCCCTTGACCTTGCATCTCGTTTCAATATGGCTCAAATCTGCAGCTACTCCAGGCGTGTGCACAATGTCATACAAATTGAGTTCGTTGATAAGCTGAGAGTGCTTCAACAAGAGCGAAAGGGGCTGTCCAATTCCACCACTGGCTCCCATCACCGCAACCTTCACATTTTTCTAGAAATCATAACAAAATATATTGTAATTAAATAGTAAATAACCACTGAACCACTCCTTTAAACCAGTAGGTGGGTAATGGGGTATTCGGGTATTTCCCCACAAAATTAGCCCCAAAATAACCATAAAACTCTACAAACCACCCAAAACCTTGCTAAATCTACTCAAAAGTAAAAAAAAGTAGGGAAGATAAGCCCCAATTCCCAATGTATTTATTTATAGCCGGAATAACTGGGTCTTACGGGCGTGGATGTGGACAAGTTCCTGGACCCTGTGGTAGATAAAAGTTGGGCAGTAGGGGAGGCAGCTGACTTGGCGATTCTGGAGAACATTTTAGAAATCTGGATAAGCGCAGAGATAAGAGGAGCAGTAGATAAGGGTCGGATGGAGGTTGGAGAAAGAAGAACCTTAGTTTTGGCAAGGTATGATTTTTACGAGAGTAGGGTAATCTGAAGGACGTTCGTTCGGCACAACCGTCGTGGCAAACACCCAACCAACATTGCGCAATTCTTCCTATCCATCCATACAATACTGGCACTGGCAGTAGCAAGTACTAGACATCCAGCGAAGCCCGTAGGGCTCCATGGATGCAATCCTCTAGTAAACCCCGATATGTTCTATTTGAGTCCTTACCATGTATGTACGTGTCTTGAAACTTGGGGGGATACTTTTGTGATATGTTGAAACTTTGGCACATAGTTCTGTGATGTATGTTGAAACTTTGGCACATAGTTCTGTGATGTATGTTGAAACTATGGTACATGCTTCTGTGATATGTTGAAACTTGGGCACATGCTTCTGTGATTTATGTTGAAACTTTGGCACATGGTTCTGTGATTTATGCTGAAACTTTGGGCACATGCTTCTGTGATATATGTTGAAACTTAGGTATATGCGCAAGCTCAGCCGAAAAAAATCAGCTTTTTGTTCATAATGAGTGTTTTGTTGCAGTTAGTTGGGTTTTCGTTCAATTTTGTCCTGCACTGCCAAATTGTCTACAATTCAACACAAATTTTGCCAGTTTCTATCTAGGCGTTCAAACAGTTATCCCCAACGAAGGATTGCTGACGAGCTTGTTTAGTAAACGAGGATTACAGGGTAGTAGTGGCTCAGGCAGAACTTGCTAGTAACATTTTTTAGTATAAATTCATAGATGGGATTCTGCCATATACCTTCACTCTGCAGATGCACGTGTGTATGGATAATCAACTCACAATCCACTACTAACTATGAGGAATTGGAATTACTAAATTAAAAACCATGCATGAGGCTTGTCTGTCTGCATGTACAACATCAGTTTAACCATGAATTATTTGCATACATAATACATATCATAATGCTAGCCCGAGCTAATCTTACTGAAGCTTTTCAATCTAATACCCGGTATTCGGTATGGTTAGTTCAGTTTAGTAGATAGGGTAAAGGATTAGCAATGCAAAAAAGCTACTGCTAACTGCTATGATCAGAAATCTGTGGATTGAATTAAGAATGAATTGAGAGAATCGGATGAGATTGAGGAGAGTTCACAATCACAATGTATTCTTTTATACGGTTTATTACTTACAAATGGCACGATTTTCTTATTAATTTTTATCATAATTTTAGTAATAATGGCAATATTGTTTTGTAATCCTCAAATGGGGTATTATTCTGATGATGTACGACATTCTCATTGTTCTTTCCGATGGAGGCCCAGAGCTTCAAGTTATGATGAGCTTTAAAACTTGAATGATCTCTTAGTATTAGTTGCCCATTTGTACTTTTGTTGAAGAGTTTTGGAAAACACTTTATCGATTGGGATACCCTTTTTTTTACACCTAAAACATTCAAGAATTGTATTAAGAGTTTGGTTTAAATTAAGATTTTAGGGTTGCAGTGAGAAATGTATGCAAAATGTTGTCGGAGGTTAAGTTGCGTTATTCATGCAAATACAGGGGTTTTCCTTAGCTTTTGGACCTTCTTTTATCATATAATGATTCTGATTAATGCGTTACTTACCAAGCAACAGAAATGCGAGGATCTATATAATTGTTTTTAGATGTGCCGAGTGAGAAGCCTTTTTCGAGGATTTTGAAACTTCGTTTTGCTGTTAATTTTTCCAAATCATTTTTCAACCGATCTCCACGGGGTCCAGCCCTGGTTTCCGCGTTTAGAGTTCTGGAAACAGCGATTACACATGTGAATATCAATCGTTTTCTTTAAAAAGAAAATGTTGGACAAGAGCCCAAAAAAGCCTATAGACCTTAATCTCCGCTTAACATTTGTGAGTTGAGCATCTAGCTTTCTTATAATTTCATCAAATGCTCTGGAAACGGTCTTCTTGTGATTGCACAGCTTCGCTACTTCCAGATTTGCTTTGTTGTAAATCGTTAAAAGTTCGTTTTCAGTGCCATTAGCAAGAGTTATCCCTTTCGAGTTCTTTAAAAGAGCTTCTTGAAACAAGGCCGATGCGGAAAAAGTTCTGAACACTTTGCAAGTAAGTCCACCTCCTCGCATAAGGCTTTTCAGGTAAAGGTTCAACTCTTGGGCCTGAAATAGACGCCATATCATTCAATTTCTTAAAAACTCTGTATGCAAACTGCATGTTTAAAATAGTTGGTACGTTTAAAGTGTCAAACAGCAAATCCTTGTTCCTCTTCCCTCTAGTGAAGGCTCGTATGAGGTTGTAAACCTTATCAGGAACTCGAACCTCTCTTTGGTAAGTTATCGAATCCTTGCCTTTAAAGTCAAACTTGATAACGCCTCTGCGAACTAGTCTTATATGCTCCTTTCTTAGGGTACAGCAACCGACTAGAAATAGCGACAATTAAGGTATATTTCTCTTCATTGAAACGAATACAAAGAAAAATACGAATGTCATACCAGTGTCCGCAGCATCGAGTCCTGTAAGGGTTCAAGTAATTTTAAAATACATTAAGAATCATTCTAATTCACAATTATATTTCATTTTTGATGATTTTTTAACCAAAATCTCACCTTTCTCATTCCCTGCTCGTAAGGCAAACTATAAGCAAACAAAGACAAGAAAAACGGATTAAAAACTAAAAACATGGACTTTATTTACAGTTTTTACAACATTGACGCTTAAGGATACCTTATCAATGAAAAACAAAGCTACGGCTCGTTGCTGGTGCATTTGGTTACGGGAATTATAAGCCCTCGCATAGGTGAGACGAATCTTTCTGACATTATTTCCCAGCTTTCTTGCAAGATCATACTTAGCTTTGTCCTGTTGCATTTTGACCTTCGAACTTTGGTTCAGTTGCATGTATTTTGTTTGACCCTAGAAATATATCAATATTTTAGTCAACGAACTTCCGTTTCCATAAATATAAATATTGATAATCATCATAAGGTGTAACTTAGGTCCTCTTGTTGCATGCGGTATGAATTACCAGGTTGTTTGTATACTTGGCAAGCCAGACGACTGAAGGATCATGGATAACGTCTTCCCAACGCGAATTCCCAGGAGCTTTGATATGACAGCGTTCACTACAATTTATTGTAACATTTCCTGGAGTGATTCTCAACTTAATTCTTCCATGATCTGGATGATTTCCTCGGCCTCTGAAAATTCCTGGGGGTTCTACCATCCAATTTGCTATTGTTTCATTCCGTCCGTCAACTCTACAAAATCCATGCTTAACCCGAAGACGCTCAGTATTACGCTTTTGAATTTTACGTTCTGGCCCCTTTTCAAACTGCTTGGATTTTCGGAGATGTCTGATGATCCTTGAAAAATTCAATCCTGCTAACCTCCTCACACGGGCCCGTTGAGAGGGATTCAGCAGATCGCGGAAATCCTATAGATGGTTATTAAGAAAGGCATCTAGATTTAGATAAGGGAACATGTAGGAACCAATCATCATGCGTCGAAGGTGTCCCGAATAAGAAACAGAATAGGAATTTATGCTATTTTTACGTCTAAGAAAGACTTCTATATTTTTCAATAAAAATGAAAATGCATGAATTTTGAAACTCAACCTCAAAAAAGTTCTCTCTGAAGGTTGGATTGTTAATATCCTTGTGATTCGAGATCAGGATTTTGGAGTACATGACGGCCGCTTCTTCAGCATCATCACTCAGGTTATGTATCGCCTTGGAGTTGCACAGAAGTGAAATGGTCTTTGGAAGACGCTTGTACGGAGTTGGAAATGCGGGTCCATGGTGGGTTAGACTTTTCCACTGCACTTTATTTCGAACTTTCGACATTATTACAATTTACGCTCTATTTCCATTCAGAGTTGTCCAATAATAAATCTTTGTGAAAAATGAAAGAGGAAATTAAAACTGGAGTATGTTTTCAATTTTTTTACATTTCCTTGGGATTAATTTTTTATCCATGACGACAAAATTTAAAAAAAAAATCTTTATAGCTGAGCTCATCACTGATAAGTAAAGGTTATTTAGATTCTGAATGCTATACTATCATTACTGATGCACTTCTTATGACCATTATTAGGGAACGGACGGATTCATATATGCATCGTTGCAGTTTTGCGGAATCCTAGAGAATGATACATGAAGTTCTGCTTTCTGCTATGTAGTAATTAATGATATTAAATAATTAATGACAATATGAAATAATTAATGCATGAATGAACTTCATTTTATAAGCTTTTCTCCACCTGCATATTGTGAACCTATTGGGACAAAAGACACGAAGTATACCAATAGGTCACTTTCAGACACTGCATTATAAATAAATGTTTTATTCTTCAAGCGAGATAATTTGCCCAGGGATGCACTTTACCTTTCTATATTAATTATAATTAATAATCATGTTTTAAATAACTGGAACAAGTAGGCAAGTCAGTTTGCAATCTTACGAGGGAGTGAAATACGTGGATTTCGTTTTTATTAAATCTTAAACTAACAATCAAACAACCCTGTGTAGGTTGTGCAAATATGTTATCCTAATTTAGGATTCTTCTTCGTGAATGAGTTTAACAGATCTTCTTACATTTTCAAAACTAATTTATCCCAAAACTAAAGACTCTACATGGCATAACGCAAGCCCTCTACAGTCATGTATCATGCTAATCTTCTGTTTTTCATAAAAATTCTTAATTGATTTTTCAAACAATCGGCAGATCAAATTCCTTGCATAGACACCTAATTATTAATTATTTACGCATATCTTGCCCATTGCAAATTGCAATTGCAAATCATCAAAAATCTCACACATTTGTTTTATCACATTCTTGATCAAAGTCTGTCTGTCTATCCTTCCTCAATGAATTATATTATGAGTATAATCATGAAAAATGCTCATAAAACTCATTTTTTTCATAGACTCACTCGTCCTATCTCATCTTAATCCTAAACCGACCCAATTCGCACTTTTTGCATCTCTCCATCCATAAAACAACGAGACTTAACAAAACGCTCTGACATTTTGAGCCATTTTCAGCGTCTGAGAGTTCCAAAATGCCAAAATGATAAGCGTTCTGCCCCCCCCCCCAACCATAGAAGTATATGTACCGTATTTCCCGTTTTAATTCCCCTGAGGCTTTATTATTTCAAAAGGCATATTAGAAATTCTATTAACATGAATAAGATAGGGCTTTTAACATGGAAAGATAAGGGGGGGGGAATTATCCAGGAGGGGGAATTAAAACGGGAAATACGGTGGTAGGGGAAAGCAAGTGGAGCATAGAGTAGCTTAGCTGGCGGTCTGCTAAAGGGTGGATTTAGCCAAGGATTTTGGTACATGTGCTCATGGATTTTTGTGGATTTTGATGACAAACTTTTAATTAACTTTCTTATAAATTAGCTCATTAAAATGGATTTAAGTTGGTCAAGTTTGAAATTGTCGGTGTCTCCGACTCTTCTTAAAGGGATTGAGACCCTTGGATTCAAAGACATGACGCCTATTCAGGTAACTTACCCCTTTTAGCAAGGAAGGAAAGGGCATGTCTTGGTTTTGGATCCGTTTATTTACTAATTACCTAACTATAACTACCATAAGCCGCCCTCGGTAATTAAGCCGCACGCTACCCTTTTTTACATGTTAAACGGAGGTATCTCTCCCATGTTAAATCTGCTTCAAAACATCCTTGTTTCCTACACATGCCGCGGCTTATGGTTAGGGAAGGGAATTACGGTAATTGTTACTTAATCGTAAGTTGATTGTCTCTAAATTTGAAGAGTGATCAGGGTATTTTTTGGTTGCGATTTAAGTTTAGGATGGGAATGAGGATGTGAAATATTTTATTGCGTTTTTTGTGATAATATTGTTGGTTGTTTTGTGATTTTTGCAGGCTGCTTGCATTCCAAAAATGCTAAACTATAAAGATGTAGTTGCAGAAGCTGTTACCGGAAGTGGTAAGACGGTCGCGTTCATCCTGCCTCTTCTCCAGATCATGATCGTATGTGCATTTTTGTTTTTAAGTATTTTATTTTATTCCAAACCAATCTTTGTCACTATTTATTACGTTTATTTTTGGTTCTGGACGTTGTTTAGAGACGAGAGGAAAAGTGGAAAAAACATCAGATTGGTGGAATCGTGATTGCTCCAACGAGAGAACTGGCTATGCAGATTGATGGTGTTTTGAGCCAATTTTTACTAAACGTTCCTGAATTATCCCATCTGCTATTTATTGGTGGAACATCGGTGGAAGAAGATTTAGACAATTTTAAAGAAAATGGAGGAAATGTTATCATCGCTACTCCTGGAAGGTTCCAAGATCTCCTTCTGAGAGTAGAAGGATCATTGTTAAAATCTGCTCTTAGATACTTGGTAAATTTTTATTGATGAATTTTTATTCACCTTTGTATGACCCCGAGTGTAGATTTTAATGTGAACTGTAATACATTTATAGGAAGTATTAATACTGGACGAGGCGGATTGTTTGCTGAACATGGGGTTCGAAAAGATTATCAACTCAATTCTTCAGATGCTTCCCAAGCAAAGACGAACTGGGTTGTTCTCAGCCACTCAAACTACGGAATTGAGAAAATTGATTCGAGCAGGACTTAGAAATCCTGTGTCAATAGTTGTGACCGACAAATCACAAATCGGAAAAGTGCCGTCTACACTGGAAAACTATTTCGCAATCGTTCAACCTCATCTAAAGTTTCAATGCCTTTTAGATTTTATCAAAGCTGAATCAAGCAAGAAAATCCTCATTTTCTTCTCCACCTGTGCTTGTACCGATTACTTTGGTTATATACTGTCCAAGTAAGTGTTTTTCAAGCCTGCGTTTTAATGACAATCAGCAAAGGCGCACAGGAAGATGTATTAATCGTATACTACATTTTTCTACAGGCTCTTGAAAAATATTTCTGTTTCTTCCCTTCATGGCAAAATGAAGGAGAAGGGTCGTCTCGCAGTTTTTGATAAGTTCCGGGATTCCGAATCAGGTCGGTCCAAATATTTAGAAGCATATCCTTTAATGCGTTTCTGCTAGAGTTTGTATTATCAACCAAACCTATCTTTTTTAGGGATCCTTTGCTGCACTGATGTCATGGCTAGAGGAATTGATATTACCAAAAAAATTCACTGGGTGATACAGTTTGATCCACCATCCCACCCAGCTTCATTTATTCATCGATCTGGTAGAACAGGGAGAAATGGAGAGGAAGGAAAAGCTATTCTGTTACTGCAGCCACTCGAAAATGAATATGCAAAGTTTTTAGAGATCAATCAAAAAGTAAGACGGTAAAAATGATTTATTTTAGAAAGATAGTATCGCATCTAGAGTTGGCAGAAAAGTTAAAGACTTCTTTTGCATGAAACCTTAACTTCTTAAAAGATTGAAGTTTTTGAAACTGAATGTTAACTTTTAAGGTCGAAATACTTCTAACTACACTTAAGGAAGATTCTGAAAAATTGACTGAAACTATTAATCGAATCCAAAAGTTGCAATTGGAAGACAAAGCTGTTTATGACAAGTCTGTCAGGGCGTTTGTATCTTATTATAAGGCATATTCCAAGTATGACTGTAACCAGATTTTACGAGTGAAAGGTAATATATTCTCATTTCCATTCTTTCTATCCCTCTGTATATAATATGTATTTCAGGAATGATTTTTGTTCATTTTAGATTTAGAACTAGGTCAAATTGCTAGATGTTATGGTCTGCTTAAATTTCCAAAAATGTCAGAGCTTAATGGCAAAAAACCAACTGACTTCAGTGAAGTAGAAGTGGACATTAATTCCCTGCCTTACAAGTAAACATTATAGCAAGCAATTATTATATAAATTAAAATACTTTAATAATAATCTTCATGAATGCATGTATCTCTTTTAGAGACAAGCTAAAAGAAGCTAGTCGGAAAAGGAAAATGAATGAATTCGAAGAAACCGGAAAATGGCCTGAAAGTACTAAACACAGGAAAATTATGAAAGATGACACGTCATGGTCAAAAGCAAAGTTAAAACGCTCCAAGAAATTGTCTAAATCAGCAGCCAAGAAGGACAAAAGTAACAGTAAAATACTGACATTAAATGAAATATCAGCCATGGAAAAGGCATTTTTGAAATAGCAGTACTTCGTATTGCAGCTTATCATTCAACTGTTTAATATTTATTTTAATGTTTTTATTAAAAAATAAACTGCTTGCTCTGAACCACGTAAATGTAATACCGGTATAAGCACTTGCATCCGCAAGTGAGTTAAGTTTTTAGTTCTACAAAAGCTTACTAAGGATATTAGGAACCTGGTCATGAATAATGAGTACAATGTCTGAAGATTGATTGGGTAGGTGGTAGATAAAAGATTTTACTCAATAAACCCAGCCAAAGCTTATATTAATTTGGAAATCATGAATCTGATCTGAAATGGTGTCCGTCAAATCACGTGAAGAGGAAATTCGTTGTAATTTAATAATCTACTGTATTGGAGATTTTGGCGAATTCCATTAAGTGAATCCGAATGGAGCTTATCTGAGATAAGAAGGTATAAAATTAAATTAAATATAAAGAGGAAATACTAATTTTAAATGCTTTAAACGCTAAAGCCTCTTATTTAGTTATTAATAAGATTACTTCGTCGATTTATTTAAAAAGCCATGGGAGCATGCTTAACCTGCCTGGCATGGAGGCAAAGCCAGAAATAAGCGACAAAAACTTATAGTAAGGCCTGTGGGAAATGGTTTTTACTTTAGAATTTAGAAAACTTTGAAGCTAAAACTAAAGTAAGCAACGCCTCGAACGGGTTTTGGAACTAGTTTTTGAGTATGACTAAAAAACACTATTTCATTCAATGATCTCTATTTAACTTAAATATGCACCTTTGTGTCACTCAAACTCAGCAAATGATTATAAGTAGTTGGAAGATCTATAATTTGTGGTGGGCAAATAGTGAGGGCAAATAAGGAATCAAACTTGCGTCTCGAATCTAAATTAATCACTTGCTTGAATCTCTAGCCGATCGCGAGCATCCTTGACGCAGGGGTTCTTGTTAGCCTTGTTCCGTTTGCACTTTCCTATGTGATCGTTTTTTTTGTTTCAAAACAAAGTAAATCTAGAGGCAGTCTGTATAATTGGGATGGGATTGAGGAATCATCACATTTATTTAACAAACAGAAAGCAAAGTTTAGCCAGGGCCATGAAATGATATTAAATCCGAACAAAAACTGATCAACTTATGCTGATCGTTCTTCGTGTATTCTATTCTACTTATGAGTAATATAAGGCACGTTATGTGAGTAAATGCAAGCATCTTCAGAATCAAATCAATTTGTCCACAAAGCCGGCATTTGATTAACTTCAGCCTTGCACTGCATTGTACAATGTTACATTTAATTGGTATGGATATTATTGTAGAGACAGTAACAGGGGAGCATAGATTGGCCAAACAACAACTCTGTCTTCTAAATACCTGATTGTTCATTATATTTGAAGAAATGGTATTATTTCAGTTAAGACGCATGTAAAACAATCCATGCGATATAAAGATTACATATGGCATTCACAGCAACTTACAAAGACATACAAGAACAAATAATTGACTGAGAAACTACAAACTTATGTTAATTTGTCTAATTATAAACAAAAGTGGTGTACTGCGGTCGCTTGTATTAGTGAAGTTAGCCATTTACCATTTGTATAAAGTAGAGTGAAGTTTGTCTTACTATACGTTACACGAGTTTGTATGTACTAGCAATATACGTCATCAAACGCGTGTTTTCAGCGTCAGTGCCCTGCATAACTGCAGCCCACTGACAAAAAACACAGCCAAGGAAATAAAGACAACTAAATGGTACTCCATGCAATAAAAAGTCAAAAAGGACAAAATGTCCGGATTACATTTTCTCCATTAGCTACACTTTTTAATAGCAAGATCAAACACATATTAATATGGGCTTATGAGCACAGTCGTCTAATAAATAGGCTTAATCAGTTCAGTAAAATAATTGTTGGTTTTTTTATACACCTTTGAGTAAAAACATAGTGTGTCTCACCACACGTAGAGTGTTTTTCTCAGCAAGCTAGCCTTTTATGCGTTTATATACTTTTTCTAATTGCTTGGAGTACAACGAAACGAGTACACGGCCTTTCTTTTAGGTCCATAAAATTTGAAGAACGTACGAATATTTAGGATTTACCTATCCTCCATCCCTTACATTCTAACCCTTTGTGTACAATTTATTGGTTCAAACATTTATTTCAGGCACTGGATTCTGTAGGTAGAAAGCTCGTCAAAAGCTTCGATAAACGACCACAGCTCCCGTTTTTCAGTATTTTCAGCTTTTGGAATTTTGTCATATGATTTTACGAACTGTGTGCAACATCTTATCTTAGAAACCACTGTCATCAGAAGAGCTAGTGTAGTTTTTATCAAACTGAACGTATTAAATACAACTGCTGTTGCATATTGTCTTTGTCAGCCACTTTTACAAATGATTTCATGAAAAATTTAGCATGCACTAAATATTTGTTCAAGGAAATTTATAAGGCTTGGTTTTGAGAAAAAATTAACATGCGGTTTATGCATT
The DNA here is from genome assembly GCA_034682405.1 of Hydroisotoma schaefferi. NCBI lineage: Eukaryota > Metazoa > Arthropoda > Collembola > Entomobryomorpha > Isotomidae > Hydroisotoma > Hydroisotoma schaefferi. The sequence continues at coordinate 33,882 of JAQFZX010000383.1, read as the reverse complement.
ATCCGAATTAGATTTGTCAGTTGTCCGATATTACATGAACATTTTTTTTTGTTGCATTTGTTAATTTTTCAATGTAATTACTTATAAGTAACAAAACAACACAATCAATTCATGTATCGTAAGTAAGTAATGGTGGTCTTTCATCTATGTAACCAAAATATCATAACTTCCCATTCACAAAATCAGTTAGCGTAGTGTCGCATTTTGGACCCTTACGTCATGAGGCGAAACGTCGTTGTTGACCATTCCGTTCCGTTGTACTCTAACTCTGCGTAATGATCTGAGAACGTTACGGTAGAAATAATTTTTCTCTCTGTCACAATTTACATTGCGTTCTATATTAAACTATTTAAATAACGATGTAAAGTAAACGTAGAGATATTTAATTTTTATTTTATATCAGGTGAGGTAGTGCATTGCATCGTCTTTGTTTTAGAACAAAAATAATCAATTACTTTATTAACTGCACGATAGTATTGATGTAAAAACCTTTGTGATATGATCGCACGGGAGCTGAATGCATGATTGTAATTTTCTTCTCTGACAAATGATCGATTATATGTAGTTTACCTACACGTATTACATTACCATTACTTTACTTGTGCTGTTGAACATGTCTTTAACCTACCTCGTATGTATTACACGCTTAATTTAGTGTACTCCTGACCCCTTATCAACTAAACGTCAGTAATAAGAAGCAGATTATTATGCATCAAAAATGCCTAAATGAAAGTTGATTTTGAAGCATTTTTACGCGACAGTCGAGTTAGATAGAAGTGTCAAATGGTCAAGAAATGGCAAGCAAGTATAGTAACAGTCAACAAATTTAAGTTGTCAACGTGTTGGAAACAGTATAAATTCAAATGCATAAGAATTCATTGCGTGTTGAAATTCATAAAAAATATGGTACTAAAGATTAAATCAAAATAAAGGAAATTAACACAATAAGGATTAAAAAATACACTGTCATCTGTCAAATGTTGTGCTGTACTGCAACCTTAGTTCTTAAGCAGATTGAGACGGCTGAAATTTTAAAATAAACATTCATATGATACTACTGTTAACTGGCTATGCGAGCGTTACGCAAAAACATTTGAAGGGCGTATCAAAATACAATTTTTTATGGCTTCAACGGCGAGTGATTCAGGATCAGCCCTGATTAAGCCAACAAGACAAGTTTCCTTAAAGTTTCCTGATGAATATCCTCCGAACAAGGATGAAGATAAGGGATAAAAAGAGCTAAATAAAGATAAGACTTAGGCAGTTGCAACTAGTTGATGTTATTCATTCATAGTTGTCAAGAAACACAAACTAGTTTAAACCGTGTGGGTGGGTATGAAGTTGATAAAAATAAAGATTATGATTTTGCAACAACTAAAAACTATATAGAAAGAAGTAAAATTTCTAAGAAATGTCCTATAGCAGCCACCAGCTTCTTTAATCCATAAAAATTAGAAATAAAATGACAGAAATACTCCTTCATTATTGTGAGTATGCCACAACATCTAATGTCCCAGCAATTGATTAAAAGAATGTGCAAATATTTGTACTTCTTTGATAGCTCGTTGCTAATCTAAGCATTACCAAAATAAAGGACCGCTTAGAATCTTAAAGTATAAAGAAACTTGCACCAACAATATTAATAATTCTACTTGCGTATATGAGTATTAACCCTTTACGCAGTTTTTGCAAACAACATGCATGTTCTGATGAGAGTTTCATTATGTGAATGTGGTATGAAAAATTAAGGAATATTAGCTGTAGCGTATCTCACGGTTTGTATAAGGCGATCCACCAATTTTTTACTTTTAACTGCATTTTTTTGTTTGTTAGAAAAAGGTGTTTTTTTCAATTGGTTTGTTAGTAGTTTTGGTTGATTCATTTTAATAAAAATTGTGTAATGCCAATCCCTTTTATCCCTGTTGGTAATATATTTAGTTAATCACTACTTTAGTACATTCAACTTGTTGACTGTTAAATGAACGTCTTGACTCCTCTCTTTCTATTTGCTAACGACTTCAGACTACTATCAACCATGCAGATTCAACGCTGCATGGAGACACAAATGACTTGAAGAACTGATTGTTGAACAGTGAAACAATTAACGTCTATGTGATCTCAATACTTTGTATGATTACTCAACATCAAAACTCGTTCTGACTGATCTAATCAGATTTTTTTCTTCTGCAGATTCTATAAAAGATGGTGGTGGCTGTGTGGAGATTTTTAGTTTAAGCAGTTAGTTGATCATATTTGCAAGAATGATAAGGATTATTGAGTACTTCAAGCATACGATGACAATGTTAGGCACCCTTCACATAGAGGTAAGAGTATGGAGAGGAACAACAAATGCTATGCAAAATGATGAACAAAAACATAATAAAGTGTTAAACGAAGCCAAGCTAATTACTGCTTTGGCTTGCTTAGTGCACTTGCTTGCAACAATTGCATTAAATATGTGCATTAGAGTGATGGGAAGAAAGACTCCACCCGTTCGAGGACCTTAGGTTGACCCGAATTTCATGACTCCCGAAGGTCAAGAGTCATTTCAATCTTGAGAGAGACAGACTGATATGCCTGTTGGTGGTTGGCAGCTGTACAGCTAATCAATATGTAATCGTTAAAACAAACTTTATAATCACCTACTATCTACTAAAATTGGAGAGTAAAAACTTGCATACATTGTCTTGCATTTTACAGAAGTATTTCTTGTCCATTTTACGTATCAAAAATTCCTTCAATTGAATTCATGTACGCAAATTTGGTGTAGGTGAGTAGGAAAAATAATTAAAAATACTTCTAAAGGCCACTATACAGTATTCTAAACGGAATAATTTCGCATTTATGCTTGCTTCTCATTTTGAATTGTTAATACTTCATTTTCTAGCCAAAATATGAGAAGTTTAGGTTTAGAGTATTAAATTATTTCCTGTCAATCGCTTTTTAAACATGACTATATCCATCTCCGTTGCTAAAAAGGTGATAGATTTGATTTATGAGTAACAAAGCAGACTCTTGAAGGAAGCGTGAGTGTCGAGAGTAAGAAACAAGTTAGTTTAAAATGCATTTGTATCAACAGGTGTGGATAACGTTAAAGATTGAAAATAAACTTTTAAAACAGCACGGTTTCCCTCAAGCAATCGAATTTTTATTCTATTTTAAGCTTTATTTAGCCTTTTTACTCATTTGTAGCTCAGATTAAGCAGTTGCTTTAAGGTTGCATGCAGTACTGTTGTGGAAGGTTAATTCATATCCGGTCTGGATTTGCATGGCTATGACTTCATCATATCACGACAATTCTTCCGTTACTAAAACAAAAATTGCATAACTTTATTTATCAGTAATTAATTAATGTCAAACGACAAAGAGTAACGAGCTTGTGTAGTTGTTGCTTGTTAGTAGTTGGCTCTCAGTCTAAATTCTCATATCCATACACTTTCGACGTGACCTTTTAGCAAATGGAGGTAAAAACTGGTCAATGAAAATTCTATAAAAACTTATGCAGAGTGGACTACCACAGCTAAGGGATTAATTGACTGAATCGAATTTAAAGGTAAGTAAACAGTGTGGAAAACAAATTCGTTGGAGATGGGATCATGATCCTTCGATACAATTATATTATATCATAAAGCATTGACATTTGCGTGTAACTAACAAGTGGAATATAGATGTATTTTTTAATAAACCAACTACAGTATTAATGTAGTAGGTATAGGAACGAGTTAGTAATGAAAATGGATTACCAGGTCAGGGGAAGAGTACACCGTCAGTAATGATATTAATTTGTCTAGAGTTTTTATTCGGAAATACAAAATCTAAAGCATAGAGGATTGGGTTGTAGTAGAATTCAGCAAGAAGGAAGAAGATAAGGTAGATAGTTTATACAGTTAGTAGGTATACTCCTCACGCTCTGTCTGATTGATGCTGAGTATTTCCCCAAGACTTTTCATTTTCATGACATTGACAGCTTTGTTTTTGTTTGGTTTTAATTATATTAAAATCTTGGAAATTGCGGTGATAGATCATTAACAGTAATTGATACCGTGGAATATCAACGTTCTGACATTTAAATGCATAAATTATTATGATGATATTAATGGCAACTACACTGACGTACACAACGGACCTAGCTTCCGTACTGCTGTTAAACTGCTGCATATGGACTTATAAAATGATACTATGCTTACAGCTCTTGTTATATTAGCGTTATTTTGGTACATTAATAAAAATGCTTTGGGCTTGTAAATGCACTGCGTGATACAAAATACTCTGTTCGTTATTGGCATTACATTAGTTTGTGTGTTTCTTATGTTTGTGGTCTTGTTAATGAAGATTCAAATAATGAGTAATACGAGTTTAATCGCAACTTATAACTTGTAGTACTAACAACTTTCTTGTTAAGTACTACTCTGATTTTGTAGTACGATTCGTAGTAAAGAGTATTTAATAACAAAGTAGAGTTGTTATGTTGTATTCGTACGTAAGACACGGATGTTGAATGAATGCATGTCAGGTTTATCATTCAATGTAATGGTTTTATCAATTTCAGAGCACAAACTGGGTTCAGCAGATTTACACTAAATGAAGTATTATACAATGGTACTTTGGGTTCAATGTCTGGCTGCTTATACTTACTTAGTTACAAAATTAATACAAGAGAAATCATTAATTCTTATGGTAAGTTTAATTATCATTATATGTGTAGAAAATGTTAGATTAGAGCGCTTTGATGTATAACACATTATTTAAAAGATTACTTATTAGCTAATTGACCAGGCAGAGCTAGCGGAATTGGAATCTATTGTTAAAGCAAACCTATGAATATGATTTCCTTAATTTCTCTTACCTTCTCTAGTATGTATTCTTAAATCTGAGTTCTGTTAGCTAAAATTAAACTATAAATTACGCATTAATTAAGAGATAATTGGATTGAAGAAATTAATCTTTAAGCAATTACAGGAATCGCCTTTGTTTTCCATGCTGCTGTAAAAATTAACGGTAGAGAGATTCATTGACAGAAATGCACGATTTTCAATAATATCACACCGTCATATTTCCAACACTCAATCAACTCCCTTATTGTACACCGAACATTTTAACAATGAAGATTTTAAAGGTTTAAAATCTGTGTATGTACGTAACTACCCTATACACGGCTAGAATATATTATAAATTAATTTACATCTATTCATAATAATTCCAAATTTCAGCAAACGATCCTAACACTGATACAACTTTTGTCACGCGTTGCATGAAATAAGTATTCAGTCAATCCAAAGAATCGTTTCGAAAGGCATCAATCAGTAATTGACTTAAGAAATCCTTTGATGACAGAAAGGGAAAAATGTGTTTCAAAACAGATAAGTAAAGCTTGCCATTAGATCACTCCAGCATATTAAATTAATCAACTGCAACAATCTATTCTTAACCTACATGGCATTCCGCATTGTGGAAATTTTCTTGATAGACAATTTCAACGTGAGAAAGTACCAAAATGCAATGGCACAACGTCGCATATTTTTGGACCTGAAATTACCTATTTCAAAATAAGCAAACGACAATAATATGGATTAATTTGATGCTAATTTTATCATACTAATGATGTACATTTATAGCTCTTCCAATAATTTGCTTTATTTATATGGTAACATTTTGAAACTGCTAATTTACTCCAACTCGTAAAAATATTGCAGAGATTTTACCACATTTAAAATATTGCAGAAAGAAGTCTTATCAAAGAAAAAATTATAAAATATTTGCTCACTGTCCACCCTGCACCATATTTCGTTGGTATTATAGTCAGCCTCAGAAAAAGCTTAACGACCCAAACAACCCATTATGAACCGTGTGATAACAATTTGATAAACTTAAAATGCCCAAGTCATCGCAACCATTTTTTATGTACTCAATACCTTAATAGATGATGAGCTTAAATACTGATATTATGAGGATTTGTTCGTCAACCACTAATCATATTAAAGAGAACAACTTCAGTTTTCAGTTATGCAGTGCTACATGCTAATAAAGAGGTACCTACCGGCCGACTACCTGCACACAAATTATATTGTGAGCAAAAAAAACCATGACGTGTCAGTTATCTGAGTATTACTGCTGACTTTTTCAAAATTATCTTGTATTTATTTGTAAAGATTTGCGGAAGAGTGCCTTATAAAGGTAAAGTATTTTACTACAATAAATTAATTACATTTGATGCAATATTTAGGCTGTGATTAATTTTGCGACTTAACGACCACGACTTTTAGTATGTTTCTAGTCTTTTAGTTGATTTGAGCACATTAACTGAAGGCGTTCATTGATTATGTATAGTTGTATTGCTTATTTCTGTTTTTCTTGGCATCTTGGTATGAAACTAATATATTTTTGGCTGATCTCATTAAAAGTACCTTTCCGAATTCAAAATTTTCTTTGTTCGGCGATGGAAAATATAAATTTTAATTTAGTCCGTACTTATTGGAATTAATAATGGCATTGGATGACTTTTCGATGACAGTGCAACCAAATCGGGAAGAGTTGAGTTATAATAAAAATATAACAAACAACTCGTCGTCCGAAGGCCGATGTATTGTGTATTGATAATTTGCTAATGGCTTTTTAATATTATTAGACCGGCTGACCAAGTTTTTTCCTAATGTGTTAGCCATAAATTGATACAAAATATCATAGATGTATGCAGTTGTGATTTGAAAACTTTAAAAGCAATTATAAACTTTTTTTTTTGCTAAATATCACGTATTTATTATGGCAATTGGGAATGACTTGAAATGGCAATAATAGTGAGTTTCTGATGGTTTAGTTAGACCCATTGCCATTATACTCAAACTCCTATTTGGAGTGCGAGTTTTTACATTCACCGGCTGCTTGTACCTAAGTGTAAGATTTCTAGTAGCATTGCATGTTAATATGACCCTTGCTTGGTGCGTTTAAGCGTTTTGTTCCCTATCTTGAGTTTCCTTCATCCACATCGATCAATTTTCAACAAATTAGTAGGCCTATAGTAATTGAAAATTATGGATTGTACAGATATATTGCATAAAACGGACAGGATATGTCGGCATATGACATGACATTTTTAAAAACCTCCTCCAAGCAGCTTTGTAAGCCAAGCCAATTCATATTTGCCGATTTACCTCTGTGTGCAGTGTCAAGTGTGTACTTTATTGTTACTCTCCTTACTTAATACCTTTTTATAACACTTCTTCTTCAAAATAACTTTCACTAAAAGCATCGGCGTGACACACATTTAGTTAATAAGGGGGGAACGTTACATTTTAGATTCTGTTAAGATATTTTTGTTGTAGGTGTTCAATACACTTAGGGTTTTCTGAAAATAGTATAATATTTCAATTTGATTTGCGTAGATAGTTTTGTCTTTAAATAGTTTAAACTTTTAGTTTTTACAACTTTTATGTTTACTTGTCTTGTCATTTTTTAGATTTTATGATCTTTGGTAGTATTTGACACTAACGGTTGAATAGGTCTACCATGCAAAACTTCAGCCACATCGGTCATCGGATAGGGTTTGAGAACTCATTGTGACACACCCACACCGAAAGTCGAATAGCCATCGAGATTGTAGAAACTTAATTGACTGGGCTAAAACTATTATGACTGACTGTTAGAATTGCATCCAATCGAAAAATATAATAATTCTAAATGTCCAAACAAAGTTTGAGGTTCTAGTTTCTTTTGAAAAGTTTTTTCGACGGTGATTCATAGGCACTCATTTCGTCCGTAAACTCATCGGACTCAGGGAAAAGAGGATTAAAATAGCAGAAATGGTGCTTGGGAAATGAAACCAGAAGCGTGTCAGGATAATGATTATTAGCTGCTGGCTCAATCCATTTTTAATAATGGCCGAGAGATGTGTAAAACTTACAGATCTCCAATCCACCTAAGCTTTCGCACCTTACTTTAATCACCTTACCTACCACTACTGCACTATCATGCCAATGCGATGCGATGAGTAGTGCATAGTCATGCCATGTGTATCGTGATGCTGGCAATTAAGACCAACAATAAGAAGCAAAGAATTCAGCCGAACTAACCGTTGAGAGTTTGAGAGTTCTCGGAATCCTTTGGGAGTACGAAAAATATTTCTTCAAACATTACAACCCCATTTTTTGTGAAGTTTCAAGTATCAAGTATTTGCATTTCTGAAGTTTCAAAATATCTCCAGGTGTGAGAATCATCCTTCCTATTGTACCCATTTCCGGAGCAATCCCAATATATTCCATCAATGGAATTTTTAATCTACATGTTTAGATTTTTTTTAATTCAGACATTGAACAAATCTGAACTCCTATAGTATTGGAATTTCATTCAGTTTTGCTCATTTGATTAGCAACTAGCGCAATGGGGCTTTTAAAATAATTAGTCAGGAATCATGAATGTATTTTTTTATATCTTCATCGGCTTGGCTTGGTTGCATTGTTTCTCTCATTGACGCTTGTTCATCGTCATCTTAATTATACACTGCCTTGCCTGTGGTCTGTGTAATTTTAAAATGTGATTGTAGTCATTTAATGGTGGTCAAGTTAAATCATCGGTTCATAAATCAGTCGATAACAAAAAGCTATATAAAGATCTATAAAGCAAAAACGGGCATACGGTCAACTGTTATCTTATGCGTAGAAAATGATTAGTTTTATAATGATGAAGTAGTTTGTATTTAGTCTTGGTTCTGATTCCACTAACACTTACATTTAGCTTTTTGAATTTTATCTCTTTGTATACATCTTATTAATACAATACTATTTTTAAGCAATCTACTAATTGAATGACACCCCTTATTAGTACATCATCGTTCCAAGAAGATATGTCATTGTTAGGAAAGTATAAAATGAGACCGGTAACAGTGAAAGTCAAGCAGTTTTATTTTGAAATGACGAATTTTATTCTCAAGAATTTTGGATTTTTTCAATAGTAGTAAGTATAAAAAGTACTTATAAGTTAAGCAATGAAGAAAATAGTATTTGTACAATAATGCTTAATTGGTTATGTTTTAAACTTACATGCCAATAAAACATGTTCTAAAATAAAAACTATCCTCAATTATATACAATTCAGGCAAAAGCAAATTAAAATAAGTGATGGACCACTGAAAGTCGATGCGTTAATCATTCCGTTTAATCTCCAACCTGTAGAAACTAGCTCACTCACCTCGTATCAATACCCTTTACTCTGTAAAAATTGCCTGTAATCTGTGTAAGTGCATTAAAGCTTACATCAATCAATAGAGGTTGTGCCAATTGTTTTTTGTTTGTTATTCTGGGGACTTTTTTCGAAATTTTTTAACAAAGAATATTGAATTTTATACGTGTTAATTTAATTTTTTAATCTTATCTAAGAAAGATTCACTAGCCACATAGTAAAAATGGAGTCCCATACATTCAGATCAGATCAGAAGCTACTTTTCTGCACCCTTGTCGGGACGACGATAAGTCGCATTTATATAATGTCTGATTGTTTTTAATAAAGTATAGTGACTTTTCTCTAACTATCCATGTCTGTGAGTTTGTCTTGCGAGTCTTTTGTTTGTGACCGTTGTATTACTCGTCAATTTGACCCCATTGAATAGGTAATGCAGCTATAAAGTGTACGCTTAATAATCTAAATTGCACCGAGCGAAGCACGGGGTTAGGAAATAACGAAGACAGGCCTACCTTGACTACCTTATCCTACCGCAACCATCTGCGCTTATCGACGGACACGTCTATGCAACTGAAACCTCAAGGAGATAAGGACTTGGGTGAATGTGAATGCACTGTCCTGCTGGCTGACTGGCTGACTGACTGGCTGTCCGTCCGAGCGATAACTTTCAAACGGTTGCACTTTTTCCAATTCTGTTTTTGTATTTCGGTTCTTGAGGTCAAGAAACTCTGGGAGTTTGTAGATGGGCTAATTCAGTCGCACCCCCTGAGTGGTGGGGTCAAAGGTCACAAATTCGTCTATGATAACCTCTTTTAACCATGGTATCATTGGAAAGGTAGTTACTACTGCATTTCAAAACAATGATCAAAATTGTTCTGTGACACGCAGGTCAAAAGTTATGACCTTCCGAAGGTCAAATGGGGCAAGGTGAGACTTTATTTACCAAATCAATCCCACTACTACAATAACTTCATTCGATCCTATTTGGGCACCCCCATTGACATTGGTCTAACGTTATGACCTTGCAAAGGTCACACGGGGCAAGGTGAGACTCTACTACCAAATGGCATCCACAACCGTGACAATTTCATCGGACCCTATTTGGGCACCCCCACTGACCTTGGTCTAACGTTATGACCTTGCGAAGGTCACATGAGGCAGTGTGAGATTCTACTACCAAATGGTACCCACAACCCCAAATGTCTCCACTTGCCCCTAACGTCCCAAATGTCTGAACTTGCCCCCAAGATCCAAATTGTCTCCACTTGCTCCAACACCCCAAAAATGTCTCAACTTGCCCCTGACACCCAAAATTTCTCCACTTCCCCCAACACCACAAAATGTCTCAACTTGCCTACAATACCCCATACTAGCCTTCTTTACGCCCGTTTACAACGGTTTATTCCTTCTGAGGACTCAGGGCCAGAATAATGTATAACAGAACCAAACCTTAGGATATGGGAACTAAAAACCTAACCCAAACCAAGCTCATTAAAATATCTGTATCGTATTATCAACATTCTCTTGAATGAAGCTTTGAAGGACTCAATTAGTCTTAATAAGAAATAAGTCAATTTCTGTTTCATTGAGGAAAAACCAGAGTTTTAAAATTAGTCGTGTGAATGTGTGATATGTGAATTCCACGTTTTAAACGTATTCCGTAAACAAAAAGCCTAATATAAGCTCAATTTATCTGATTTTACTCCCATTCTCATTATTATTAGACTTATTGGCATTGATACGGCAATTTAGAATTATAATTTAAGCTAGACCAACGTTGCTGAGTCTTCATTAACAAATTTTAAATCAAGAAATGCATTTGGCTCAAAAAGCAGAGTAAGGATATACATTTTCCAGTCACTTTAAATTGATTGTGGAAAAAATGTTTGTACTTCAGTATTTTGCTTCTGTAATAAAACACAAAACACTACATGCTTTGAGTATTCAGTTTAATACAATGCGGTTAATTTTCTGAAGGACAATATTACATAACATCATAAGCACGTTGATTTCAGTAACAGGAGTAGCTTGTAGACCGTCTTCACTTCAAAAAGCTTTTGAAATTACTTGCTTAATTTTTAATCATGGTAATACTTCAGCCAGCTAGGCTACTCCTTGTGGTGCTCTATTGCTAAATTAGACTTCAGCAATACTTATGCTAATCTCGGATCGTAAAGAATTTTTCCATCCATCATCTTACTACTCTTGAGCATAAAGTTAGGTAATAAACTCAATCTTATGTAGTGAAACGGCGATGTGTGGAGATGTTCTTGCTTTTTAAATAACACTCGATTTCATACTATTCGATTCTTTCTGTTTATGAGTTCAAAAAAACTTCGTAACTAGAACGGAGGAAAGGCATCGACATAATAGCCAACTCTGAACTCCTCATGATCGTTTACACTTACTTAATTTAGCTACAGTAACTGTTAGGATAGCTATATAGCTGCATAGGACGATATAGAAAGTTTTTTAATCTAATATTTCAGCAAATAAAAATCAATCAAAATTAATGCGGTCATGGAACAAAAATTGATCTTTGAAAAATGCTTTATACATCAAAGAACGAAGGGTACTCGGGTTGGATGCTAGTTTTTTTCTGTCGGTAAATTTGCATTATATTTCAGATGAAAGCGCAAAAATTAGTCGCTGTCCCTGATAATAAAATTGTGTTTAAATGTCTAAATACATATATGGGTAGCAAACACACGCTGACATCTGTTTTACTACACACTCGCAGTCACTCATCAACTAAAAAACAGCTTAAGAGGCATGATATGATCTTAATCTATTGTGTAGATAGACCGTTTATCGGAAGCTAAAGTTCAAGAACATTAAGATTAACATTAACTCCATGATACGAACATAACATATTAATATCAATTTGCAATCAATTGTTTTTCTCTGAAGCCGACTAGCTTTATGAGATTGAAAATAAGAACTGGAGCACTTTTGAATTCATAATGCATGCATACGATAAAAGCACAATTAAGCAGTATTAATTAGAGTATAATGGTCTAAATGTAGTTCGAAAGGTTTAACAAAACCTACTCCTCAGATATGAAACAACAACCCCTATCTCTGTCTTGTGAACGGTCATTCCACATAGTTTTATTTACGACACATATAATGCAGAATTTTTAAAAGCTGAAGACATTGGCTTTTGTTATATGCACTAATGAATTAAAGGCCTATGTGTCCTTTCTTCTTATCAAAAACGCATTCGTAAACTTCACACCGTTAACAATGACTTGAGGTGAGTTTCTCAAGTTGAAAACCCTTGTCATTCCTCGCTTTATCATATCGCTACCTCTATTTTAAGTTGCTTTTTTAAAGTACCGAAACGGAATGGCGTTTGGGCGAAGATAAAAATGAAAAAAAATACTTTTTTTTACATTTTCCTTAGCATATCAACGTTTTTCATCGTTAAAAGTCTGTCTAGCTGGCGTGTGTAATTATTAGGAGGAGAGTTTTACGAACAAATATCCGCATATTACTATTACTGTTTATTAATCAAGTAATGTATAAATATTCTCCGATAACTTATGATACGTCTCTCAAGTAATTTAAAAGCATGTCATCAAGTAACCAACTAAGCGGTCTTGTAGTAAAGAATATGAGCTAGATTATATGCGATGATGCCATCGCGCTGCGCTGTCGGTCATATCCTGATCTACTAAAAGTACTGAAAGTAGTTTTCATCGTGTACGCTTGTCATAGGAGCAGGACGTAGAGACAAATTACTTGCTAAAATGCAATCGTCTCAGTCATATGTAAGTTATTGTGATGCGAATGTAGTACTAAACAAAAGTAGAAGTAAGTAGTCGTTAGCATAATTTGTTATCATTAAAAGTGGCAAGTTGACGGATGGGAATTATGAAATAAGATCATTTACAAACTTCCAGGTACACTAAGTTAGGCTGGGCTGTTAAGTTGGAGAAAGGGTGATTGGCAAAGTTTCTGAAAAGAATATAGATCCCGTGCGTCATGTAATTCCACGGTATTGCAACCGGCTATCTGTTGAAAGGGGTTTGGATTTGACAGATGATAATCTACACGAAAAGAAACAATAATCAGATCAGTAGTGGTACTTGTAATTTTAAGACCGCATGCCATTCCTTGTTTACTTTTTTCTTTGGTACAAGACACACCATATCGATCAGATCAGATGATAATGGTTCAGGAGCTTTTTCAGCTTTGTTTTTTCCCTAGCGTTCAACAGCTTATCATCTAGATAAGTATGAGGATAAGGGAACTTTTTTTCGAGGTAGCAAGCAAGGCTGCTGCTGTCCAAGAAACCAACACGAGCAAAGCGAGACGTAAGAATGAGAGTGAGAGTGGAAATGTCTTTCAATGAAAAATCCTACACTTTACCTTACGAATATGCTTCATGCAATGTGGCTTGTGGTGGTGCCTCAACGACGTTCCTTTTAGAGCCTTATAGAGTGCAGGGGGCTTATCAACCCCCTTTAATTTCCATAGAAACATGAAGGCCACCCTCAGGTGTTATAACGTGGAAAGTTACGTCCATATCGCTTTATTTGGGAAAGCCCTTTACTCACGAACACATCTACTGAGCTCCTGCGGCCGCAGATAATCATAATATTTTGTCTAAGTTCTTTTTTGCTGTGCTGTTCTTCACTAGATCTTAAAATTAATTCGAAAATCGTTCATGGTTCTCTCAGACATTCATCTCCAAGTAGTAGTTCAACATAATAAAATAATACTTGATTTTGACTTGTGCTGTGTTTTGTGTGTTTTTATTAAATTGTGTATTTTCAGAAATTTTACTCGCTAAATTTGGATTTTTTGGATCTTACCGTTGGATTCTTTATTCCGGCATTTTGCCACTTTCCACCAGGTAAGCTTACCACTAATTGGATTTCAATCAAACCTTTCCAACATGTAAGCTAACCTTCACCCATCTCTAACCCACCTCCTAATAAATAGGCATGGAAAGTTCTACCGGTGTTTGCCAATACATATTTTACACACATAAACCGGAAGTATCTACCCAGATTACTTGTAGAACTTTATCCCTTCTTGTTGTAACCAAATATCAAGCATACTGGGCTGGTATCAGTTAGCTAGCTATTATCGTTTATAGAGATCTACTTATGTAACTGTGCACATCAGATTCCTTATAGGAAATCTCAACTCGAGGCTCTCATGGCATGTACAGTTACTAGTTTTGTTTTCACTGTGTTAAAAACTGTAAGCTAAAAAGCTTGCATCCAACGTTCTATCATGATTGAATAGATTGTAAAACAGGAATTCAAACTTTTGCAAAGAAAGTGGTCTCTCAAGGTCATTTAGACTTCAATCTAGGTCTGTTGTTATCCAGTATTTATCACATCAGAATGCATCATCAAATTCTCTAATGAGGAGTAACCACAACCTCAGTGACTATTTAATGAATATTAAGTAAATAACTCTTACTATCCAGAATACCCCTGACAATCTAAGCACGGATGGAAGAAATAAATGTTATCTCAGTAGTAGACAATTATGAGTAAAAATTAGAAAAGTAATGATATTTACAGATGAGATTAGATAATATTAACGCAATACTAAGCAAGAGTGGAGTAAGTAACGAAATTCATAGTCCAAAATGGTTAAGTAAGCTGAAAATCCCCATTAATGTGCATGCTTAAGGCTCATTCTGTTGTGTGCACACTCTAAGAAAGGCAGTATAAAAAAATATTCAGAGGCTACGATAGAATACAAATATTGAATGAATAAAACTATTCACTCGCTCACGTAAATAACCTAACTGTACTCGTCGTAGTAGGAATAATAATAGTACAAGTAGTATAAGGAAGGAATAGGTCGTAGATGTTGTAGCAGTAGTAGCAACAACTTTTTTATTTAGCCAAATAATCTCAACTCATAATAGTGGAAGATACACGGCAGCAAATATTATTATTAGTGGTAGTAGGCAACTCACGACGTTAGTTATTGCTGTTAGTAATGCAAGACATCATAAGAATTGGCATTTTAAGTAGTATAGTAACCGTTCTTGGTAGCCATAATAATATAAGTTCTGTGGCTAGCTGTCCTGTCCAATGTGAAGCAAAACGTAAGGAACGTGGAAAGAAAGGAGAGAAATGAAAAGTGAAATTTGCAATTAACGGTCATACTGCATAGTTATGAAATAACCAGAAGAGTCTAATCACACAAGTCTGTTAGCATATAGTGGAAACCAGCCAAGTAGGTCCATTGCATTGTTTAACAACAGACGTTGTACAGAGCTAGTCAGTAGTAAGTAGCTCGTAGTAATAAGACGCTTAGCAGTGATGCTGCTGCATGATTTCTTAAATAGTCCAAATTATTTTATTTCGCATGATGGTACTATAAAAACCTCATTCTTAATATGACAACCTTTTTCACTCCATGTTTATTACAAACGAGAAGGATTGTTCCTTGGTGTGTCACAAAAACTGATAAATGCCCCCAGCTTAGAGCTACAACTCTTCAAACTGCATTGACGCATCTGCAGCTTGGGTGGAAAACTTTAGCCTTTTACACCTTAGTTGTGGTCAGAGTGATGATTTACGGGTTTTCGTAGTCGATACAATTTTAATTACTTGTCGTGAAGTTAATTCCATTAGAGATGGCCACAAACGTTTATAATTTTTTCTCGTTCTATTTCAGTTTTAAGCTTCTTTAATGTTCGGTTGGAAATGTGGATCAGAAATATAAGTTTAATTATAAATCCCTCGAAAATGGCTGCAAAAATAAAAAGGAAGGAGTAGATAAATGAACTCATGACATGACATTATAAATGGCTCAGTGTTAAATAGTTTGTAGTGATGAAGATATTTAAATACTGCAGGCAGAAAAGGTTTCGTACAGTCAAAGGTATGGCAGCTCTATTCTAGGATGCTCGTTTGTAAAAAAAAACAAATACTACATTCCTTTCAAAATTATTGGGTATGAGCCTGAGTAAGATATAAATTGTAGAGTCAATTCTTGTCAACTACACATTTAGATGTTGACAACACAAGAAGCACTAATAAACACTTCTCACTGACTGTTAGTTTGAAATGCAATAATACCATTATTGTCATTGGAGTATCCATTAGTTAGGTACAACCACAATTGAATGGCAGGTAAAAAAAAGCACGTTGTAATATGTATGATGAGGTCCTTCTGTCTAAAAGTTACCAATTAAACAGTGAGATACACATCATTAGCACGTCCATGCTTAGGCATTAAATTGTATAACAATAGTACAACATACAAGATTCTTCTAATCTTAAACTACCCAACCCTCCACCGAGTGTTACGTTCAGAAATGGAGATGAGTCGTTGGATAAATGAACCGTCTTCTTATATGTTGTTAGCGTTGTCTAAGAAGGATTGACACGAATGAGATGTTACGAAATCGTAAAGATGTGTGAAGAGAGGTGATTTGAAAAGCTTTTGTGCAAATCTATTAAGATGGATTTTTCCCAAGAATGAATGAAGATACTAAAAAACTATTGAGTTGAGTTTGTTTGTAGGAAATGTTTATTTTAGGCTCACAGTCTCACTATCCTGGTAAAAATTTGTGGTAGGTATTATATGAGGATTAGTAATTACTTAATTGGGTACTTACTAATGTAGACTTGCAAACAAATTATGTTCAAGAATTTAGATTTACTTAACTAGTACCTGACAGCATAACACATAATCTGTGAAGATATTAAAAAGTCTCATCCTTTTTGTTGGTATTCACAAAATATCTAACAGCTCTAAACTAACCATCGTGATCATAAGTGGTTGCCGGACATCATAAAATGCATATTGAATTAAGTCGAACTAAATTAATTAGAAAAATGTCACTTCCTATAATGTAGATCACTCGTTACAATGTCAGTTCCGGTTTTGTTGTTAATTGTAATGAGGGGATGTCTTGACAAGTGATGGTTTTGTGTATGCAGAGAAGGCCTGTCATGTACATTTAGCAATAGTAATAAAATAAAAATACTACCTCAGTGCAGAAGCCAGCATAACCACCTTCACTCTAATGGTACGTACGAGATGAGATTCGAAAAGTTGACTGGTCAATGCAACTAGGTCAGTTAGTATAATAATTTACTATCACTCTTGTATTTATTACTATTAATTTGTTTTCTACGGCAACTTCTGGGGTTTTCATGGGTGGATGACGATAGGTGTTCTGTACTTATCATAATCGGTAGGCCGGCAGGGATAACATTAACTTCTACTACATGCATAATAAGGCGAGGCTGTTAGTTAATCTAGTGAACTAGGTATTTCTCATCTAACTTTTTCCTTCGGCACATCTTGTGAAATTATTAACTGCAAGCTATTCCATTCTGTTCGATACACCAAAAACGCAATATCTTTCTGATTACTGACCATGTCGATTGTTTCTATCTAGCATTTGCAGAACGTTTGCAACAGATAGTTTGTATTGATAGCATTGCATAGCCTCTTTCATTTGTTCCTGTTCTTATCACTAAATTATAACACGTCTTGAATTATAGCTAAAAACTCCTACTTTAAAGCCATTCACATTCAAAATGAACCAACAGTTCAAAGCATTTTAATCCGCAAATTATTCCTAGTCTAGCATGATCTCAAATAACCTTTGGTTTTTATTCTATTATTACATCATTTACATCTTCTCCACAATAGTGTGGTAATACTAAATTGAACGGGATTATGTTTAAAACTCAATTAAGCTTCTACCGCATTGCTCACCCTTTGCTTAATGGTTATCAGTCAGACATCAAGATCTTTAAAAGCTCATTACTCATAGACAGAATTAAATTTTTAGCAAAAGTCAAAGTGAACTTCATAGAAAAAGTTAAAACATAACTCAAACCGGTTAAGCCACAGTAATTATATTACATTTAACATTCTTTCAACCGATACTGCATTACTAAATCTAGTAATGATTTTTGTAGAAAAAAAACAGTACACAGAAGGTTAACGCTTATAACGTTTAAATAATAACCTGAAACATAAGATGAACTTCAAGTCTTGAGTAGGTTTTTAAATTTATTTTGTATAATGGAAATTTCCCATATACTGGCAGCATTAGAAAAATTGGAGTACCGTGGGCTTATCATTGATTGTCAACAGTGAGAAATCTACTATTATTTTCGCACGCCAGGACTATTATGATTAGATCAAAATAATGTTGCAGCCAACTGAGTTTGTGGGAAATGTTGTATAGCGCATAAAATAAAAGGCAGAACTTGCTATAATAGGTGATGTTAAAGCAGTTTTCCTCAGTTTCCCAGTTGAACCATTAAGAGTAAAAACTAACGTGAATCAAAAATGTTATCAAACATATAATGTGTTTAGCATCAAAGAAGACGACTTTGTAGAAAACTGTGTCAATGAGACGTTTGTGTTTGTGGGAACGTTTCTTAGCTATTTGAAGCGTTCTAAGATATTACGTTCATTACAGCATTTATACTGTTGTGGGTACCGTATAATGAAATTACTAATTGGTTTATTGAGCAATTCTCTATCGTTCTTCATTTTTAAATTTCTATACTCGCGTGAGCTCCAAATTCATAGCTGTATATAAATGTTGCATAACTATAATACCTAAAGTTTTCCCATAGTAAATTAAATTTATAACTCTAGGTGACCTTGTTCCGTTATAAAAGGTCATGGGCGCTTTTCAATGAAGGAAAGCTTATTAAAGGTCTCGTCTCACAGACAAGAGGACCTTATCGCTCTTTTTTAACTCATTTAATAATAAAACACCATCTTCACTTCTGTGAAACAAGCAATCGTTCACCGTCTTAATCCTATCAGATTAAATAGTTTTGATGAAAAGTTGTGTTTCAAATCCAACGGTTTTACTCCAACGAATTTCATAAAAATAGGGTAAAAGATATTTCAGGGTCGTGTATGATGAAGCGATTTGTACTTCATACTTAACTTTCTTCCTCAAATTTGTGATGATTGGCTTGAACGTTACAGGAAGGCGACAGGAAACAATTAGCAGCTCACTCACACAGATCCCATCTGCATCTGCTTTAGTCATTAAATTATTATTTAGAAAATTCGGTTTCTGAATATGCTTTAATATGGACAGCGAAAGCAAATTGAAATATCGCCAGACCCTTTATTCTAAGATAAGTTTGTTTATACTTCTCTGCCTCTTGGAAGGAAGCAAGGATTTTTAAATAGCCAAACCTATAATCAACTTAAGAGTAGATGTTCGATGCATGAAAATCCGTTAATTTGACATCATATTCCCCATTTATACTGGTTTTGATGAGATTATGAACGATAAACAATATAATGGCAGGCACCACGCAAAAAAAGAGTAGGATGGTGATGGTGTCATAACAATGACATATTAAGTCAAAAGTGCATTTTATAATCACAGAATAACCATAGGGCAAATCTCAACGAAAGTAAGGTGCTGCGATAAACTTTACAAATTGAGAGATTGAGACTAGACGGACTTCTCATTTCATCAATTTTGAAGGAATAACCTGCCACGGATGTGTATGTACTTTTGTCATTCGTAGTATGTGGTTAGTAATCTACCTTGATTTAGCCAGCTTTAATTTCCGTCTACAATTCAATCCTTTTTCAACCACAACAAATCTTATGATCGCAATTAACCATCAAATTATTATTATTAAATGACTAAAAGGGAATATACGGTGAACTATAGATCATAAGCAGAGACCAACTCAACTCAATTAATAATGATAAAATAATATCGTTAGATTAACTGACACTTATATAGTACTTGTAATTGGATTGAAGGGCTTGCAGGTTTACACTACGTCTTTCCTCATTTTTTTGCTTAGGGATGACTTAAACTCTTAGTATTATTTCAACATTACAAGGGACGCCAAGGTATATTAATAGTAATATAAAAAGCTGGGTTTGGAAATTTTGGAAATGAAGATGTTGTTTTATGACTAAACAAGGAAGTTTAGAAAATGTTTGCCTGTCTTCGACTGAAGTACGAACTTGCATGCGTCTAATAAAAATTGTAACTAATTTTAAGAATCGCTTTGGGAACATAAACAAAAATAGCGATAACTAGTAACATAATAGAACCAACTGTAAGCTAAGGTAAACGAGCATTATTCGAAGTATTAGTGAAAGATTGCAATCTAGAAATTTGCTTATATTTGGGCGTAGCACTTATTAAGTATGTACCACGTCTATCAATACCTATGTTATTCTGATGGCAGGTTGAAAAGGAAATCGAAAAGTTAGCGAAGTAAACTAAAGCAGTCTATGTGCTCTACTGATGAGACATGAAAATGAATAAATTGCAGGGTTGACCGTATTGCATTCTATAAAATACATTCGTAAATAGATAATTACACTACCTCTATTCCCACCAACGCAACGGTTGAAGATAAAAAGTGTAAACCTCAGCAGAACCTGCAGACAGATGCAGAGACATATTATTCTAAACGCATTTAGTTATTAAGGTTCCATTACTCTGAAAACTTTGTTTTGGGTCTGGGTAAAGTGTCTGACTTTATATTGTTTGTAAAATTTTAGCAACGGAATCTCCAAAATGAGGCTGGTACACTTAGGATTAATCCTGGCAACCGCGTGTTGTTGGTCAGTTAATGCAATTCCAGTCTCATTCGACTCTGAATCAATCAAAGTTGGGAATGACCTCTTATCTCAGTCCGAATCCGACTGGACGACAAGACTTCGGAGAGCGGAAGACTCAGCCCCCGCTTCTTCAGGAGGTTCTGCTACCAAATCCACCGAAGCGTCCAAATCTAGTGACGCGTCCACGACCGAGAAACAATCTGCTCAAGAGAGACAGGTTTGAAACAAATAATTTCTTCACTTTTACTGTCCAGACTGTATAACATTTCACTATTGCCCATCATCAGCATGGACCATAAGTTAGGCATAACAAATTACAGTAAAATATGTAATCGTTGTTAGCAAGCTTAAGACATATTATTTCTGCATTCATCGTCTGTATTTATATTTGTGCAAATGATAAGTTAAAGAGAGCTACGTACGTATTTTACAAAAGTGTTTCTGATGAAAATAAACTAGAAAATTCACAAATTACCGTTCCATTCCTCGAGGTCAAAATTGGTGTGTAGTTTTTTAGACTAGAACTTTGAGTTAAATTACCTATATTAAGAAAAGAGAAACAGTTTGCCCTTTACCCGTAGAATAATTCTAATTTGAGCAAATGTTATTGTATTATCATTCTCACAAGTAGACATGTCATTCACCAACTACACAATGTTCCCATCGGTTCGTTGCATCTTACTTTTGCAACTGCAGATTAAAGTGTTACTTTTCATTATTTTAGAGAAGCATCTCACGTACCATTTCATAGGGATAAAATGAAAGAGAGTTAAGCTGCAAGCAAGTGGATACTAAAAACAGTGGTTAACAAGCCGCCCCTTTACTCTTTTTCACTTTGGGGTTTTTTACTGACTCCTAAACTCATAAGATAAGTACTCTAGCATAAAAAATTATGTTAACAAAACTGCATAATCCTTACCATAATAACAAAGCTACCGGCGAATACAATACTTGAAGAGTAGAGAAATAATGCTGAAAAAGTGATAGTGATATTGAAGTGACACTCACTACTCAATGTTCATGTCGGAGGATTCTCCTTCATAATGAGCTTACACTTGCACTTTTAAGAAATTTCATGAAACAATCATTGCCTTATGCTTTGATCGACATGTTACACTTGAAGAACTTGCAGAAATTATGTAGATAAGCAATACTCAAGTTATCATAACATAGTTCCCCTCTTCGTATCATAAGAGTGAAATAACTGCCTATACCTTGCATTAAGAAGCACAATACAGTTGCATGCAAACCTATCGCATGTCCATTATTGCATATGGTATAATTGTTGCGAGATAGCTAAAACCAGGTGGTTATATAGGCTTGCCCAGTAGTCGGTAGAATGAAGAGCATACTACCTTGGGATGAATCAAAAATCAGTTCATATCCATTATATTTTAGGCACAGCGTGTGAATAAAAAAACAAGGAAAATTAGGTGAAATATGGGCTGACGTAGCTGTAGGAAGCATTTAGTATAAATTAAGCAATCCAATCTACCTGCAAGCTAACTTTATGTACCTGTGCCCTCTTTTCATCAGATGCACTTTAGACTTTTTATAAGCTTGCCACGCACGATTAATTATGCAAGTTGATGGCTACAGGTCCTGTTCCTCTTGGTAAATTCAATCTCTCTCTTTCAGGATGATATCGTGGATGTTTTAAGAGCTTTGAACTTGCCAGATGACTTTGCAGATGCTTCAAAGTCCGCATCTGATTCCTCATCATCGTTCTCATCGGCCGCGGCTAAACAGGCCTCTTTCGGTCCAACAGCCCCTTCTCCAGTTTACGCGTCATCGGAATCCAGCATTGTTAGTAGCTCGCCTAGAATTGCCCGTCAATACTTTATGACTGGAAATGCCATGTTGGACAAGATCATGAACTGTCCTTGTCAAAAGGACCAACTGGAATCTGTAGGAGTTAAAGGGGTTGAGTACTCTAATCAACCAAATCCAGCTATCTACAGAGATCCACCTTATGGACCTAATGCCCTTGGACCTGGAGATGTCATCGCTTCCAATCTGAAAAGTGTTGGAGGAACCACTGGAAATGTTTTTGGTCAACTTATCCGTCTCATTCTAGGACTTCCTAACTTAGCTTTGTCATTACTCAAGCCTTTGGTTGTCGGCGCTGCGGATACGCTTGCTCAAACTACGGACGCTGCCGCTGGAGTTACACAACAGGCGGCTAAGAGTGTTCCAGTGGTAAGTGCTATCATTATACTTTTTCTTTCTTCTACAAACAGAACTGACACAGCGTGGGAGTTTTTTCCCTCTGCAAGTCCCGTATCAGCTAAAGAGTTCCATGAAATGACTGAGTTGTAATGTGGATTTTTTGTAATTGCTTGTGACAATCGGAAAAATTTAGGCTGTGAGATCAGGAGCTTTAGTACTCAAGAAATTGCTAGAGACGGTAGGAGATGTGACGGGAGGATTATTGCACGTTCTATCCAACTTAGTGGCTTCGTTGGCTGCAGCAAAGACGAGTTTGTCGGGCACGTTGCCATTCGCCTTTGACATTCTTGGTGATGTTAGCGGTCGGGTGTCTCAAACAGTAGGCACGGCCGTGGACTGGGTCTCCGGAACTAAGGAGATCTTGGCCTCAGGAGTTGTTCAAGCTGCCAAAACTAAAGGAAACTTATTCTCAGGACTCGTCGAGGGTACCAAGGGCTTCGGTACTGGACTCTTAGAAGGTATTAAATATGGAGTCAATGACGAAACTCCCCCACCTCAGGAGCAAGCTTGGAAGCGTTAATCATTAAGACCATAATTACTTTAGATACAAATATTTTGCAAGACCATCTTTGCAAACAACTGCTTCAATTAACTATTCACATTTCCCAGTGAATTTAAACTATAAGTAAACAAGTAGCTCAATATATTTTGATACTGCTATGAATTTCTTCGCCAACAAAGCAAAGGAAAAGTGTATTATTATCCTTATTAGTCAAATAGTATAATGATGATTGCTGTTTTTATTGAGATGAGCCAAGAAATCCAGTAGTAAGACGAGAGATTTTCCTAATACATAAGTCTGCATTTTGATCAACTTTTTGCTTACCTACCTACCTACCCCACGTGTATATGTATATTGTTAACGTTAATTGGAATGGGACGACCCGACACGAGCAACAGCAGAAGGTTTGGCCTAGGTAGGTAAGATTAGATTGACTTGACTTGCCAACAATAATTCCTTTCCAGATTAGTATTTTTAGTATTTACCTACGCAACTGCTAGACATTTTTCTCCAGAGTTTTTATTGATTCTTCTCTTTAAAATTACTTTACTATATAGACCTTTATTCTTATAAGAGGAAGTATTTTTTATACACTAATTTTAACGGCTAACTTGCTGTAAAACACAAGTAATTAGTTTTTTTTAAATTGTTGAGGACTATGAATGTGCAAAACGGTAACCATATCTTTTCCTAAATCGTTTATTTGGCAATTGGTTAACTAATCTATGTGGAATTTGTCCATTTATTCAAGATCAGTTTTAATTCATTTAGCTTTCAATTTTTTCCCTACCTTCTGGCATAGCCAAAACTATCCACGCATGCATGCATACATCAATTCAGTTGTTTTTGTGTGATAAACTTAATATTAAAGTTCTTCTTTATCTGTTACATGAGTTTTTCAATTTAAGTGTAATAATATATAGCAGAAGTGTGAACTAATATGAGAAAGCACTGAGCTGTGACATTGACTTAACTACTGATCATACAGATGTGTAAATGATAGTACGATTTAAGACAAAATAATCTAAGCTAGCTTGCGCATACATTGTGTGAAAGTTATATTTTTGTATTCACGATGTGCAATAAGATTAAAGTTTTCCTTGACAATTTTGCCAAGTGTGTCTATTTTTTATTATTCAAATCTCGATCATAATGGAATCAAGTACTACTGCTGCCTACCGGTTCATGTCTTCAAAATCTATTTCCGGATATCCATCCGTTTTCGGGTACTTGGGCTCTAAAGTTATGATCCGGTCAGAGGAGAAATTCAATTTATTCATATGAATGGGAATTATATGATTCAAAGGTCAAATTTTATCTATTACTGCTTTACTAATGTAAACTTTACAGTAGTAGTTACTTTTACTAGTGTAGTGGAAGAGTGGGAGTGGGTACACTACTGGTGCAATAGCGATACGCAACCATTTGGATTACTGCATTACAGGTCATGATGAAAAATATCGTCTTCACGCGTCTTGTTGCTCATCTACAGACAGACATGCAGTTGAGAGATCATTTGTTTTTATGCCAACCTATCACTTATTTTAATTAAATACGAAAAATAGTGGAATGGCATAAAAATAATTTTTATGCGGTTAATTAATAAAGTCTAAATGGCGATGAGATAAATACAATATAGGTAGTTATGTTCAACTACAAATATTTTACATGCAAGTACATATGACGTAAGTTAGGGCAGTCCGAGTCCCACAAATTGGCTAAGGTTACAATCACTTGGGATTGAGAAATAAATTGATATTTGGGGGTAGTGATTGATTATATTATTACTCTTTATTTGTAAACAGTTTTTAGAGAATATGAATGACCAAACTAGCTGGGTTTTATATCATTCATAGGAGATATTGCATTGTTTAAATTTTGCCATCCCTACTGAAAGTTTATTTTAAAATGATGTCCAACATTTTATCTTACAATAATAATATCCTAGTACTACTGCTTATGACGAATATTAAAATTAGAACAAACATTGGCAACGTATAGGGAATGCTTCGTTCGTTCTGCACGTCAAAACTGATTGATTGATTGATTGCACTTTCTTTCTAACGCAATTTCAAAGACAGGACCTCCCTATCATGATAATTGGATGCCTATATTAACTAACCTTAGCTTTAATTTCACAAAACAAATTTAACAAACTTAACTGAGTTCCAAAATAAAATACTATTACCCTAAAAGTACCCTTTCCCATATGCAAACTTCTCCTCAGGGTGCGGTCTATGGAATGAAGGTAAATTATTTAATAAGTAGACACGCTGCTTTTTGCCCATTTGTAGGGTCTGTGCATTGTTTAATGTTGTAAGCAAATTAACGCTATTTATATTATTGCGAAATCGCAGGTAAAGTTGAATATATTATAATTGAATGCAACATATATCTCGTTTTGTCAGTTAAATGATTGTTTTCCTAATGCATACTTACTGTTCATGATCTTAAGAATATTAAATTTGTCTTAGCGAAGAAATATGGAGGAATATATCAGTACGCAGTTTTAATAGGCTCCTGAAAATCAGTTACTTCTACGTTATGATAATTAATTAGCTAAAAACATTAGATTATTTCGATTTTAATTAATTCATTTATGTCAATTTAATTGGCAAGAAACTATAATAAAGACAAATACTAATATAAAATGAATTCAGATTAGAGAAACTATAGGGATAAGTGATAAAATCTTTTACAAAAATGTTGTCCCTAATTCGTAAGTTTAGATCCTGTAACTTCGTAGATGAATTAATATCTACTTCCAGAAGGAACTGTGTCAATGGAGGATTTAAAAGCGGAAATTAAGCGAATATAGTAATCACCCTAAAAAAATTACGAAGACACTTCGTTTTAGTGAATGCAATTTCTAAATGCAATGCAATATGCAGGTAGATAACAATGCAAGTTAGCTCTACTCTACCCTTCCCAATCTCATTGTCGGACCCTTCGCTAGAGAAATAAAGCCCATGCACAGCCACATTTGGTATTATATAATGTTGAGTAATCTCTGTTTGTCTATGACGGATCTTTTGCAGGATGCAGTACAACCAAGCAAGTGTAGGCTAAAAAGGAACAATGGGTTGCAGCATAATGTGTTACGGAGATGGAAATGATTTATTTCTGGGAAGGATATTAACACAAGATCTTAGATCTGAGTCATTGAATATGAAGCTAGAGCAGCTTTAAAGTGTAACAACGTATGAACGTGAATCGTAATCAAATCAAATAGTCTTGTACGTTCAACGGATGAGAGGAAATGGAAAGCTGACCAGGAAGCATTCAGATTAAGAACGAACGGCACCTGATTTTATGCAAGTACAGGCAATGATAAGGGCTGAAATTGAATTCAATTTCAATGTGATCCAACCCAACCTCAACAATACTATACAGAACAACACCCTTGCCTTGCTACCTTTTTAATATGAAGGATTTTTAATTTTTCCTTAATGATATCAACCAACAAAACAACTAATGCGAGGAGTAGCTTGTTGCAAAATCTTTTACAACCTAGGTTTATTAATGTAGCACATATAGATATTAAATTAAAGAGAAGGATAGTTCATGATGTGATATCGATAACTCTCTTTCCAAATCCCTCTCAAAGAAAACAAAGTCCTTCTTAAAAACTCAAGCTCCTTTCATTTATGCCTTATACTCTATTAAAGTTTAAGAAAAAACCACTTTACTAAAAGTAGTCATGGGTTTAGGATGCTAAGAACCTTACTAAAATGAGCATTTACCCTTTCAGACATTTTAATCTTTATTTATAAGGTAATAAAACTCCACTACCGCATTGCTTCTTATGCATTACAGAGAACTCCGCCCTGTTCGATAACATTTATGAAAATGATCATCCAATAGCAGTTTCAACTAAACGGTTGCAGTTGTTCATGGTCCAGTGGATTTAAATTATAATTGTAAACGCTTCATTAGACATACATTTGGTCTGATAGGAGCTGGAGGATGGCTGGATGAAAATCAATGTTTTATAAATGAGTTGTAGGAGCATCCAACTATCGTCTTTTTCGAATTATTTGTCGAATGATCTAAAAATAACGCTTATTTTCATACGACAACTACCTCAAAAGACAATCGTATCCGATTCCCATCCATCAACTACCTCTTTTGTATTATTTTAATGTATACTGTTCAAGCTCATAATATGAGGAAGATGATAAAAAAAATCCAATTGTGAATAACAAAGTAAAATGATTTGCCCTTTATAAATAATTAAAAGATTTGCTTAGAATAATCGAAGAAATAAAAAACTTCCAGCAGTATACAAAGTGTAGAAACTTTAATTTATTCATCAATAACAACCGCTTTTCTAAAACCAAAGCCTTTGCCCTTTTCCAACTTAACAAAAAAAACTTGGAAGTACATACTTAATTTTCTAAGCTAACGAATTTCTGCATCAATTTTACCAACGGATCGGATTAAATACTTCAAAGGGGGATTCTTGTCACCAGAGGATAATTTTATGAACTTTCAAATCAATTTGGCTCAATTACTCATCAATAGTCAGTTTCTCACAAGAAGCGACGCTTGTATTCATTGTTTTTGGATCATCCTGCAGCCAGTTCATCCTATGCATGATAATTATTAGTTTTTTTGCTAAATTACATACATTTAAAGTTTAACGTCAGTCACCAGTTTATAATTCCAGAAATTGATTCATTTTCACTGGATTAAATAACAAAATACACAGATTATCAATACATTTTTCCTCGTATTTGTCCATAACTTCCTGTTCCGAGTAACCAAGTTCTGTAAAATTAACTATTGTCCTTATGCACGTAAGACTAATATATCACACATCAGACCTGCAGCTGACTTTTCCATAAATTGAAGAATGAAAAGTTGACATTTCTGACGCTTCTTCATGAAAACAGATACTTCGCAAGACAACGGTCTTGACATGATGGCTCAACTTAAAAACAACTTATTATACTGACCTTTTGCAGGTTTTGCTATCAAATTATCGTAACTATTCCTTTCCAGAAGGAGAACATAGCTCACTCACATTATCATTATCATTATTTACCTGTATAAAAAAATCCATAGTAGTAATTGCATTAAATAATTAAGGACTGTTCATGCAAGCAAAAGCAAAGTAATCTAAAACTCACTGCGTACTTAATTAAGCATAAACACTCGTTTCTCTTAACAGATGCATAATCTGATAATTGTCTAATCCTAAATCCTAATCTTTAATCTAAAACAACTTGAATTGTAGATGCAAAAAAACAATAATGAATGGCAATATATATATACTAGACTAATCTTAATCACAACCATACAAATGCGAAAACTTAGGAAAGAATTCGAATAACTATTAATGTTGCAATTTTTTATAATAATTTACCGTGAAATCAGTAATACCCACTACCCAACATTTGCTTATAATAAAATCAAACATGACAATAAATAAAATCCCATTAAGTTACTATTTACAGTTTCCTTAAATAACTAAATACATACTTAAATATCATTAGAAGCACACTTTGTTTAAAATGAATGGCACCCATTGACAGAAATGGAGAGAAGAGTACAACCCTGAGCTAACGCTTACCCAGCTTGGGCCAGGTACAGGTTATTAGGGGGTGGATAAGTCATTTAGGTATCTGAGCAGTTGCACCATTTAGTTTTAATTAATAATGTTACCTCTTTGATTTGTAACCAGTGTATTAAATGCACTACAATGAACTTCATTCAGTTAATAATTGAATTATACTCATATGAATCTGCATAGTTGTAGTACTAATTGGAAAAGACAGTCTTGAAAAATGTGCTCCACCTTGGCCCCTATATGAAATATCATTGTTTGATGGAGTTGAATCCACGAATAGTGATCATAAATAGTTGAATTGACAGTCATTGTTAGGCAGAACAATTTCTAGATCATATGAGCTATTGCAGTATAGTAACTAGGCTATTTATTCTTTCATCTAGATGTTATTGCTGCAATCATTTTCCGGAGCATCGGCTCAGGCTGACATTCTCGAGGATCACATTCCATCATTCCCGTTGCGCCACACCTGAATTCAATCAAAGGTAAAAAATGCTTTAACGATTGAATCCGGTATCGGCCGGGCTTAGCATTAGGTCATACAATGATACAATATTTAGACATAGTACCGTACCTGCACTCAAGACAAGGGCCAGAAGTTGAGGTGATGATTTGACCACTTTCATAGTACTCTCCTTGAATTTCGCATCCAGGGCCAGTTGGCATACTTGCTTGCATGGCTCCAGGGTTTTGACCTGCCAAGGCTACTCCGTTCAGTAACTGATTATGATAATAAGAAGGAGGGAACAATGGGGTTTGAGTTGTAACATTTCCGTTTCCTACTGGACACTCATATCTAGGGCAACAGAATCCAGGGATAGGCTCCTCGTAACATCCCGGAATTGGGGGTGGACAACTTTGTTGTAGACAAATTATATCCCCTCTAAAGCAAAAACAGAAATCGCACGGATCGTCTCTAGGGATTTGCTGCGCTGACATGTACACTCTTCCGTCAAACAAGCAAGCTCCGGTGGACATAACAGTTGCGGGCGTAGACGTTGGATAAGGCCAAGGAGCAGACGAAGGTGTCACACTTGTCGTCGTTTTTACAGGATAGTACGTCCCAGGGGAAAGTGGAGATGAAGCTCCTTCGGATGTGCTGTTCAGCAATTCTTCAATCTTCTCAACATCTAATGAACTTAGTGAAGAGGATACGTCTACTGAATTAGGTGCTTCCGATGAAACAATTAAGGATGCTTTCTCAGTTGTAGTGGAATCATTCACTCCCTTATCCTGACTAATCTCTAGCAAAGCCTCTTGTGTGGCTGAGGGTTGACTTTCTGGCACTGATGATAACGTTGTCGACGAAATAGATTTGATACCCTCGGACGAACTATCTAGAGAAGTGGAGTCCTGAACTGGTTGCAAAATGCCTGCTCCTGAATCAGAATCTGAGACGGTATCATTGCTTTCTTTCTCTTGTGTAGAACCCTCTACAAGGTTTGAGATAGGCACACTTGTTGCTTCTTCAATTGTAGCATTAAAACTGTCCGACGAAGATAAATAATCTTGGGCATCTTGGATCGATTCTCCAGTTGGGGTTATCGGTGTAACGGTGACTACATTGAACTCCTCTTTCGTAAGCTCAAGATTAGGTCCAGGAGTAACAGTGACTGAAGCACTGGAAGTTGTATCTGCTGAAAATTTCAGAAAAGAAGGATAAAACTGTGTTTAATTTCAGATTGAATGCTTATTAATGATTTAAGGAACGCTAAAATTACCACAGTCGTATTCTGGACAACAAACTCCACTTTTGTACATTGGCTTGCAGTCTCCAAAATTACTTGGTGGGGGTTTGCAATGTACCAAGAGACAATGGACGATGCTGTTTTGACATGCACACATAATGTGACACGGAGTTGATGGAGGTATTCTAGAGCCATTTCCGTATGTTTTGCCCTCCACAAAACAGCCCCCTTCACCCGGAATTCGACCAGAGCTACTACTTTCTCCACTATCCGTTAATGACATGCTTGTATGATCCTCGTGGAATTTTTCTTCTAAATCGTCTCCCGCATCCGTCGCAGACGGTAGCAAAGACCCCATGGTAGTTACATCAGTAATGTTAGCAGGCCCCGTTACATTTTTCTCTGAAGATAGGATTTCCATCTCTTTATAGGATTCGGTTGAACTGGTAATGGACGATTCAGTTAACGCAAAGTCGCTAATAGTGGAGGACTCTTTTATTGAAAGCTCAGTTGCTTTATCAATTGAATCTTCTCCAGACTCAGAAGCTATTCCAGGCAATTTCATATCCACTATAGGCATTTCTGTTGATTTAGTTTCCGTTTGTGATAAAGAAGCTTCGGTTGCAGTTTCAGTATCCAAGCCTAATTTGGGCTGAACGGTTGTTCCCAAGATCTCTCCAGTTTCATCGTTACTGGTATCGGTGCTGTGTTGCCCGGTTAAGGAATCATTCCCTTTCTCTGTAGATACCTTAGTTGGTGTGTTTGACGACATAGTTGTAGAATATTGAATATTTTCACTTTCAGGAACCTTGCCTATGCTAGGGATTTCTTGCGAAGTTGTAGAACTTTCTTCAGCGACACTGCTTTGGTCACCCGAGGGAGTTGTAGCAACATCGCTATCTCCATGAGAAACTCCATCGTGGACTTTGTGCTCCATTTCAGTATCGAAACTTGAGCCAGGATTAGGAGAAGTTTCCTGAGAAATAGGAGCTACTTCTGTCGAAGAAAGTATAGACAGTAGTTCATCCTCATCCTTATGTTTTTCTACTTGTTCCACTGTTAGATCTGAAGCATTGCCAGAAACACTACTTACAGTTGTTTCCTGAATAAAAGAAGTCTCGGAAGAAGGCTTAAGCCCGTCTAAAGAGGTATCTTGATCTTTCTCGCCATCGTGATGTACTTCTACTTTGTCTTTTGAAATCATGGATTGAGTCGTCACTTCCATAAATTCAGAAGGCTGCTTTCCGTCCCCTAGTTGACTAAGAATTTCTGGGTTGCTAGAAATTATAGGATTGTCAGTTGAGTCTCCTTCACTTTGTTGCATATGAGGCTTTATGGATGAGCTGAAACTTTCAAGAACGCTTGAGGTATTTAAACCTAAGGAAGTAGGAGTCGTATTGTGGGCATCAGTTTCATCGTTAGAGATGGATTCCTGAGTCGACTCCCCAATATTGCTGCCGTCATCCACTGAAGACGGTTTCACAGTATTCTCAGCTAAACTCTCAACGGTTGGATCCTTATAACTTTCTCCGTCAATAGGACTCGCTGTTGTACGAATCTCTTGATCATCAACTGAAATTATGTGTGCTGCAGTAGATGATTCGACTTCGTCTTTGATTGAATCATCAAAATTGTTTGAAACTTCTTTTTCAGTATCAGATTGGACGGTAGAAATAACAGGGACGGCAGTAACCTTTTCAGCAGCCTCTTCATCTTTTTGAGAGTCTATAGGAGTTTCAGTAACCATACCTTCCTTTAAACTCTCTTGGTCTTTAGTAGAAGAGCTTTCAGTGGATTTTTCGGTACTTTCTTCAGCGTTATCAGAGCTAGTAGGCTTTTCCGAAGCTGATCCATCCTGAGAATCATCTTTATGTGAGTCTTCATGCACAACTTCTGGTGAAATAGTTGTGTTAATATCAGTTGGCTGCTTTTCAGTAGGAATTAAGTTTTGGGTGTCTTTTTCGGCTGGTAATTCAACATCCTCTGGTTTAGACGTTACCTGGGGAATGTTTCCATCTGTACTTTCTACGGACGTTGCATCTGTTGCATGCATAATGGAACTCTGTGTAGGTTTATCCACAATTTGGCCTGACTGGTCTCCCATCGAATCACTCGTATCCATCCCAGCTTCGACAACATTTTCAAATGGCCTGGCCGTTGATTTTTCTGTTTCTTTACCTTCCTCCGTGGTGTCAGAAAATATAGAAGTGGATGTAGAGGTATCATCGTTAACTGCATTATGGGACTCGACTGGAGACTTTGTAGCTTCCCCATTATTTAAACCCATTTCGTCTCCATGAATAGGTTTGGTTTTGTCTTCAGAAGGACTTGAATCAGTAGCAGCCAAACCTGAATCGATAGGATTGTTTGTTCCTGTTTCAGTGACAGCGTCATCGTGGACAATGCCGCTGAGAGTTGTTATCTCAGAAACCTCCTCTAGTCCTGGTGCAGGCTTTGATGTGACATCACTTCCCGATCCCGTTTCTAATGCTGGAGTTTCAGTACCTTTTTCTGTATCTTTAGATTGGCCATCATAAATAGCTTCTGGTTCCTTGACTGAGCCAGCAGTTGCAGTTTCTGGGTACTTGGCTGATTCATCAGAAACTGTTTCTGAGACTTTGGCTGAGCTATCTGTAATAGTTCCTAGGTCATTGATTGAGCCATCAGTAGTAAAACTTTCTGCGTCCTTGACTGAGCTACCAGTAACCGTTTCTGGGTTCTGGACGGAGCTGTGAGAGACAGTCTCGGGCTCGACTAAGTTATCAGTAACAGTTTCTGTATCCTTCACTGAGCTATCAGTAACAGCTTCCGCAACATTGTCTGAGCTTCCACTCTCGGCAACTTTCTCGGAATCTTTATTAGTTCCTGTATGCGTGTTTTGATCAGAGTTGGTATCGTCAGACAATCCTTGGGTCTCTTTACCTGTACTATCGGTTGTGGTTTGTGAGCTTTCACTCTCGGCAACTTTCTCGGAATCTTTATTAGTTCCTGTATGCGCGTTTTGATCAGAGTTGGTATCGTCAGACAATCCTTGGGTCTCTTTACCTGTACTATCGGTTGTGGTTTGTGAGCTTTCACTCTCGGCAACTTTCTCGGAATCTTTATTAGTTCCTGTATGCGTGTTTTGATCAGAGTTGGTATCGTCAGACAAT
>JAQFZX010000382.1:0-63262 GCA_034682405.1 Hydroisotoma schaefferi | reverse complement strand
CATAAATGAGACAAGTTGCCTGAACAAGACAACTTACTGTTTAGTTAGCGTAAGAAAGGACATGAGGCATGTGAGACGAACGATTTCACTAAACTGAGTAGGGAAGAAGGGGCAGTTGAGACGTGATGGATCTCAAATTCGTTTGGTATTTATTTGGTGATCTACGCTGTGTTAGAAATGGAAACACTTTTTTGTAAAAGACACTAACAGTAAAGTGACGAAATCGCTACATTAAGTAATGCACAAATGTCCACTTTGGAAATGCGAAATGCCCACACGCAAGACACAACCAATGCAATGTTATCCACGGATTTAAAAATCACGAACAGTCGAACATTCCTGGCCCTGAGATACCTTACCCTTACCTTACTATCATTATCTTTTTTCCTCATTTCTATAACTCTTTACCATTTAATTAATATATTGCTATAGTATGTTAATAGATAATGTTAAGTATTAAGGCTTTACTTTATTCTTAAGCTAACCGAAGAATTTGTTTTTCTAATCTTGATCTGATACTTTACTCTTATGGTACTTACGAATATCTCTTGTTTTCCCTATTTTTCACAGATCCAACTTTCATCATTCATACACCTAGTATAATCGCAGCCTCCGCTATGGCAGCGGCTGCGAGCCTATATTTTAAGTCCGATGTTATTGATCAGCTCCTTCATCACTTGCACCTTTTAAGTAATATTGAAACGGTGAGTTCTTACATTATTTTACTTTTACTTCTTCTTTCCTCAAATATTTATCGCATAAAGTAGTAATTCTTAGTATTGGCTAAAGGAGTATTTTGCTTGCTGTTACTTAATATTTAATATATTGACATGGGATAGAAATTCAATGATGAGAAACATACTGAGTAAGTTAATATACATTTCTGTGTCCAAGTTCATCAATTTTCTTTCAAACTGGGAGGTCCTCATTTGTCTTTCGTAAATGAAGTCTTTTCATGAAACGTTTTTCATTTAAAGCTAAATAAAAGGCTCACGATTTATGGTAGATTGGGGTAGATTAGCGATTCAAACAAACTAACAGTCATAAGTAAGTCAAGTCAGTTTCACTTCGCCTGATCAAATCTGTCATTTTCAATTAGCCTTGAGTTGAAGATTTTTATATTTCTTATTAATAAGGCTTCTTGGAGGGCAAGTTGAAAGGGAAAATGTCGCCCTTGATCTATTGTCTTGTCATACCATGAGTAAATCTTCATTGACTGTTTTTTACCTAAGAAAATACTTCCGCTATGCTACATTTGTAGCCTGGAGATGACACGGGTAAATAATCTCATCCATCAGACGTGGCTGAAGGAAAGAAAAAGCCAGGAGGACGTCTTTGTTGAAAAATTTGTACGACATGTGATATGCTCAAAATAAAACTCAAGGTTTTGAACTTAAGAATTCCCCAGGGATGCTGAAATCTCGGGGAAAATTATAAATTCAAAATCACCTTCTTACCTGCTTGGTATTTTACTACTTGCACAACGATACTTTAACGTGATAGTAGGTAGAAATGCGTCTTAAGGTAGAAATTCGAGTCGTATTCTCCAAGGAATGAAGTAAGTAGGTGGCTGTGAGTTGATTTTTCTAATAGTTGAAGATTGTCAACTTACCTGCTACTCATGTGGGAATACTTTCCTTTGGATAGGGAAGAAATTGAGGAAGGTTAGTGAAGAGCTTGGGTGTATTTTATAGCCGGGGAGCCAAAAGGTATAATTCAAGAGTCGACTTTTTCACTGTCATTGTTATTAAATGCATTAGAGTGACAATACAAATAAACCAGTATAAAACCTTTATTGAAGTATCCGATGGAAGACTTAGTGTTTAACAGTAACGTAGCGTCCGTTACAAAACTTGAAATTGAAAGTAATGTCGCATTTATAACAAAATATTGCCTATTTGCAGCTCGTAGATCGTAGCACAAAATCGGGTTGGACTAACTAGAATTTTCAATATATAATCGTTCGAAACGGTCATTTAAATTGTTTCCCTGTTCAAACGTAGTCTCAGTTTTCAGTCAGTAAAAGTAAAATGGAAAACAGAATTGGAAAGAAATAGCTGTGTAAAAAGGTTAGAGTAGTGCACTACTACTACCACTATAGTGGTGGAAACATACATGCGGACAAGACATTCCCATTACGATACTTATGAAAGAAACTTGCCTATCCAATAATTTATTGGGACAGGTCATGAAAATGCATTGTGGAGCTTAAATCTGAGAGGTCTACTGAGCAGCAGGCGTTTTAATTCTTGATGATCGGAGAGTGATACGTTGAATTTAGAATATTTACGTTTGCATTAAATTTTTTCTACTAAAGTACATGTTGTATTATATACAAGAGATTGATTAAAAATTCAGTATGTACCTTACCACTCTGAATTCGGAAGTGGGACCAAGGTTTATTCACAGGTCAAGTATATTTGTTCCATCGAGGTTCTAGACTACAATTCAATTCAAGGACCACTTGCTAGTTGGTTATATTCAGAAAGTGCTGTGTAAAAACTGAAAAAAGCGTATGCTGTGGGAAACATTACGATGAGGATTGGAGTTGAGAGATTTTTTTTGTCTGAAGTAGTATGAGAGAAGCAAAAAACAAGAGAATGATTTTAAAATTATTTCATTGTTATGTGATTTTTTCATCAATATGTTCTAGGTTTGAGTGTTAGTTATAGCATAGCTGTAGCATGGGTAAGATCGAGCAGTCTTCGTAATTGAGAATTCTTGTAGCTGAATACATTTTTATTCTAGGTCGGGAGAATCTTTGTACAATTCCTTGAATTAAAATTGGTAAGGTGTGACGATCCTGACCACTCAGACTATGAATGCTGAGTATATATGTTTAACTAAACTGTCTTATCGATGGTCTGACTGATAATCTAATCCCAAGTTTTCCAATGTCTTAGTGGTAGAAAAGGCCTTATTTAGTCAGAGCAGAGTAGCTCTAATATATGATGAACTACGGTATTAAAACTATGACCTTGACTTGCTGAGCTCTTATTTCTATCCTTGCACCCGAATCGTTTAACAATGGTAATAAAGACTGACTCAATTAGCAAAATCACCATAACCTTCGGAAACTGGTGAGCTAATTTCTCTTCAGACATTTATTTACATATATTACATGAAAATTTGTGCTCCTTATTGCCTGGTTTGGATGGGTCACTGAATTCATTTGAAATATTCAAACTCACACTTCGGTGTCGGCAATTCAACTGTACTATGACTTTTTAGACGGATCCTACCTCAAAGAAAAATTCGTTCTCCAGTCGCTTCTAATCATTCTTTGCGTTTATTGAACAATTGAAAGTGTTTAATTTATTATTGAACATATTCGAGAATAAATTATCCATGATATCACTATTTTTAGTACCAAAGAACATCTCCTAAAAAATCGTTTTAATTGAGTTTTATGTATGCCAGTTTAATTCCATTGTATTGTGCAACAAATCTCCTAAAGAAAGGTCTGCTACGTTTCTGGAGGAACTATGGTTAAATAGAATACGCCAGAATGTGGATTATAATGACTGAATTGGATTCAAGGAACGATTTGTCCTTATAAAAAGTAAAGAAAGCAGAGGCTGACTCCATAAAGAAATACCCCGTGTACGTTTTGTTCTGGAATGTTTTTCTCCTAGGAGTTCTGCCAATATCTTAATAGTTTGTCTGCCTCAGCTAAAATGTCGGATTGGTTGGTATACTTATGTGAGAAAGTAAGAATGAATGGGTAAGAGAACACAATGAACAAGAACCTTTACATGTGTTAGTTAAATATTCGTTTTTTACTACCATGAATAATTCCTATCTGATCTTGTATATAATAGCAAATAGACGGGCAACAAAATGTACCTAATGTATGAATTCAGGTACTTGTTTAGTGTAAACGTACTGACAGGTAGGTATTTCATAATAAAATATTTGGTCCATATATAAGCCTACAATTGTATCTGGAGATCTATAAGACTCAACACCAAGATATGAACTCATTGAGCTAAAAGTTTAAGGCTGTTTGATAGCTTTCCCGAAAAAGATGAATGAATGAATAAGGAAGGGAGACGGCATACGTAATAAGTACTAGTTTAGTAAGTAAACCAATAATAAGTTAGGAAAAGAAGAAGAATTGTTGTTTAGAAAAAGTGTTTGTTTTCACGAGTAAGAAGAAACAGCAGCCACGGACTCAATGATCTGGTGTAGGTACTTAAAGAAATGAATGAGTTTTCATGAATGAGTAAGGTTGCTTCATATATGTTGGTCCTTCCTTCGTAATTCTTTACTTGGACCTAATCTACCTATATCTACATACTGCAAGAAATACTGTACTACTAATACTAGATATACGTGGGAGAGCTGGACTTTCTTAAGATAATGTATCGTTAAAATAAGTAGGTATGTGTCATATCGGTTTGAAGACTTCTTGCCGAGTTGTTGGGTTAGAGATATTTATGGGATATTTACTCATTCATTCATATGGATAGGAAGGTAGTACTTATTATTATCGGTGGTAGGAAGGAACTGGTTGGTATATGATTAGGTGCCACCAACACCAACCAAGGGTTACGATTGACGGGACATGTTCCCACGATTGCCCTACAAAGGAATATGATGATGACCTAACTGAAGTAAAGTGGGTTTGGGAGTTCATCTTCTTTCACACATACCATTGCCATTCCATCATTCGTATCACAATTACATTTATGTGCCTGTGATGGATTTCACCGCCTATTTACCACTGCTTGAAGACGTTAGTTGGTAATAGCGTGAAATTTCTTGGCGAATCAACGTTTTTTTTGCAATATGTACGAAGACAAAGGGGAATGTTAAATTATTGACGGAGGTTAAGGTATATTGGTTAATTATTACTTTGGATAAAGTCTCTATTATATGTTTTAGGATGATAGATAATATTTGCGGAGATCGGAGACAATAAGTCCTGCCTTGAGTTGGAAAGTCTTGGTTGTTTCTTCAGAGGGTTTGAAATGTTGCAATAGAGTATTGTTTTGTCATTTGATTCTACTAACTACCTAGGGACATTGTTTTGGACTGAATGCCATAAGCAGATTTGGTTTTAGGGATTGCTACATGGAGGAAGAGGTGCAAGAGAACGTGTGAACGTCTGCTGATTCCTCATTTCCGAGGAACACATAAAGCAGTCTAAGATTCCTGTCGCCGGCACCTCGCTGTGTATGAAACTGTCCTCTTTATTCTCTTTTTGTGTTCCTCAGGCTTTTTCACCACTACTTTGCTAAGGACTCTTTCATTATTAACTGTCCTAGTCTGCCTGGATTTACTTTGTACCAGGGAAGTGACAGTCCTGTCCTACTGCAGTGCTTAAGAAGTAACTTGAACTAGATGGAATAATAATAATTGCTGTACTAATGTATATAGTTTTGTCCAGATTTCGGTCGGTTTGGCTCAGTTGGGTGGAGGTGGTGGGCCCACCCTGCAGTTTTTTCGTAGGGAAGCTTGTCCTCTCGCCAAAATACATCGGCATCCTAGATCCTTAGCAGTGGCCCTTCCTTGTTTTCAGCAGTTTACTGTAGTTGGTTGTACTTTTACTTAATGTACTCAATGTCAATGTCGTTTCTGTGTTAATTTTTGCTTCTTTTTTTATGCTCAACCCAACAGCAACCTTTTTGTTTGCCTTTTCAAGCGTAAGACTTGAACAAGTACTTTGCCTTCTTTAGTGGAAGTATAT
Source organism: Hydroisotoma schaefferi (assembly GCA_034682405.1). Lineage (NCBI taxonomy): Eukaryota > Metazoa > Arthropoda > Collembola > Entomobryomorpha > Isotomidae > Hydroisotoma > Hydroisotoma schaefferi. The sequence continues at coordinate 57,570 of JAQFZX010000382.1, read as the reverse complement.
GAAATGGTAAGGACAGCGTACTTTCTTGTTTTTAAAGCAGGAACTTTCTGGAGGAATGGACCTTGGCATGCTTCTAGAATAATAATAATAGGAATAATGTGCAATAACAAACTAAAAGTCCGTAGTTGCTTGACTTGTGACATTCGTTTAGTTTATAATATTGAATCCTGCAGGCATGCTGGCCACTTCAATGGGCTTATTCTGTGTACTTGTTTACTCCTTATTCTCTCACGAAAAAGCTCAAACGTTTAACTTGAGTTAGTAATAGTAAAGTGTTTTGGTTTGTAGGACTTTTAAGGGTTTTTCCTGGATTCTTGGAAATATTTTGCCAGAGAAAACACTCTTTAAGAAAGTTGTGTAAATGGTTACTTACTTATGCCTAGTAATATCTTCAAACTAACTGTCCAAACTAAGCCCCACTGTAGGTATCTCCGGTAGTGTTCTCTACTCACAATCAGTCTTATGAATATATAATACAACAAAATGAGTCAACAAGTAGATGATTCAACATAACAAGAAAAACGGATAAAAGGTCGTATTCGTAGCAATTAGATGACTTGGCACTTGTTTTTAAGGGTACCATAAATCGAATATAGTTCCGAGGTTTCCCTTCAATAATCCCTGCATGTAACATGATAATAACTTGCTATATGTAACATACCTTTGCTTTGCATCAAGTACAGTTTCTAGTTAAAGTTGGAATTTCTAATCATGCACAATATTTTAGAAGCCTAGTAAACGGCAGTGTATGTGGACTGTTCGATGCGATCGTTATGGTAAATTCTTTTAGTCTACTGAATACAATGATTCGGTCCGTCTTGGAAGGTATTATTCGATTCAACTTGTGAATGAAGCATAACTTCATATTTTTTGTATGCATTTCTTTTTCTTCTTCTATTGTGTATTTTAATTTTTTTTCTCATAAAGTAAACATAATTATAGTAAGAATCCTTGGTAATCGGCATGGGGAATTAAGAATACCAAAAGAAATGTTTAAAGAACGGATGAGATCAGAGTTGAAGGGAAGTTAAGTGGACACATATGCAAGTCAGATAACAATCATGCGATAGTAAGTACAAACGAATAAAACGGCGGCTTTAGTATCAACGAAGCGATGGACTCTTTTGTGTTCGAGAAATACCTCAACAGTTCGAATGTACCGAGAAATTTTAGTCCACCAAAACTTTACTTCTAACACAAGTGATTACCATGTATTATTGTGATCTTAAAAGGCATAAAGTGTAAATAAATACAGGAGTGTGAACTAAAAAGTGAATCTAAAATCCTTACGCTTACGCCAGTAAGTTTATAAGTACCCTCTGAACTGCTTTGCGCACAATGACTAGTCAGTATGACTTAATAGTTAAGTAGAAAGTCAGTAGAAATGTTTTTAAAAGCGGTTTGAAATTCTAATACAGACGATTTTAAAGAAACGGTTAGATTTTTTCACAAAGTATTAAAATTTCCCTTTTGTTACCCAATTCTGATAAGTATAAGTTATGATATCAAGTTCAAGGTAAGTAAAGGGAAAGGAATTGTGCAAGTCTAGTTAGTAGTATTAGTTGAAGATGACTTATAACTTTTATTTGGGGTTGATCTTGAGACTTCTTAATGTTGACACAACCGTAAGTAACGAAGGACAGGTAGAAAGTAAAATACCGAGGATGGCAGAAGCTTTGATATGAAATATAAATTAGATTGGATGCCGACTTGTTATTCTAGCTAAAAAGTAAGACTACAATGTAATCCTACACTCATTGTCGTTTCTTAGCTGTCGGGTTAAGTGTGGAAAATGATATAGTAGTAGATAATAAAAAAGTATTGAAGAGAGTAATATAAGTGTGATAAACATTTGTAACTAATACATGTACACTATTGTTGATAAATTACACATGTAAATCATGTTCAGGTGGGTGGGTCGAGGTGCAATCATGATTTATGTGTTGAAGTATATACAAATACACAACAATGAGGTTTAGCATTGGATTCCCATGAATTCTCTACAGCTACCTACTAGGATTACTATGTACTTATACTTATGAAACTTTGTAACGCACGGATTTATCTGGATGGACGATAATTTAAATCATGGAAGGGCTAGCAGAAGGTAGTTTAGCTCGTTTGCTTACCGCATAGGAAGGCAGTTGAGTGAAATTGGATTATGAGAAAGTTGACAAAATGTTGGCAGTTGTCGCTCGTCAGTATTTCTCACTGGCGATGTGTATTGCTGGCTGATGGAAGGTATTCGAAAGATGAAAGCTACTCTTGGCAAGCGGAGATGAGCCCTAATGTAAAAATGATGTGAAAACTCAAGAAAGTTTAATCTCCAAGTGGGAGAGATTTTTTTCACAGGGTTATTTTCTAATACATTAGAACATTCAACATTGCCCAACTCTACCGACCGATGCGATGTTCGTTTAGTTTGCTGTATTACTTACAGTTAACCTAACTTGAGCAAATAATTTGTATCACATCACAGGAGAACAGAGTCAGGAGGCCATGGGAAAAAATTTCAGTTAAAAAAGTTATTTGAAACTTGAAACAGTGTTGGATCGGACGTCGGCAATATTCTTTCTTGTTATGAAAAGAAAACTGGTAAAGTGATATAGCTCTGGTAATAAGTGAAGAAAACTATTCTATACTAAGTATAAACAAAATACATAAGAAACAAGTAGAGTAACAAGAAGAGGGATTAATTTGGAGCTACATACACGTATACATTAGCTTATTCTCTAAAGGACTACTAACTGTCAGGCTAAGTTAGTATTTTTTTTTATTATTTAATTTTCTTAAGCATCAGTTCATTATTTCAGTTCTGAATACTCTTGGAATATGCTAACTGAAACTGACTGCCGATACGATGGGGTCCTCAAAATCAAAGTTAAAGTAGGAGAATCTCATTACCAACTAGTTCTATCGCTTGTTTATCGAGTTATGGATAGCATTTGCAGGAAGGCTTCGTGAAGAAGGAATTACTGTCGAGATTGTTCCGTAGAGATGAAAAGATTTAGTGGTATTGGTAGTTTAGTTTTAAGTGAAAATCTTGAATTAACTCCATTTTTAAAGAGAATTGTCGATATTCCTGCGTACTTTAAAGATATCTACGGTTTGCAGGGAGGCAGGGGTTGAAAAATCTGAGAATGTATTTTTTAGCTTTTTTGAGACCTGTTGTTTTATTGGCCGCCCAAGATGACGATATAGATTTCCTAAAGTTACGAAGTTACAATTCCAATACACTGCATGATTTTCAATATTCCATTATAATATTCTTTAACTTCTGTGTACTACACGACCGGGAGGGTAACCTTTTTGTAACTAGGAATACAAAATTGCATTGCATTCACTACATTTGTAGTAGATAACTTCATAGAATTCATGCGTTCTATATAGAGAAAGGTCGTGGTTCGTATTATTATTGCTCTTCCAAAAACAACTCATAAAAATTAGTATCTTTTAAGTGGAAGTGAATGCTGGGAAAGAAAGTGGTCCCTGTTGTGATGACCGATGGGTACTGAGAAACAATGACAAGGAGGCTGTGAGAGTTCTTAAGCTAGGCTAACTTATTATTATTGTTGGGATTTGTCCACACTACTTTGGTAAAAGGACTTCAAGTACCCAGTAGTCCGTCAACGCATGTATATGTAGGAAAGAAAGAGCATAGTTTTTTCTTCTTGGAATGACATGCATGGTTTGTTAACTTTGGGTATTTTCGGCCTTAAAAAGGATAGCTTTTAAGGTTAAGACTTGAAACGGGAAGTTACGGGTTGACAGCCCATTAAGCGTTGTTCTCGTGCAAGCTCATTTAGCCTAATTATAGAGTAATTTGAATTGGTGTTGATGTAAAAGGGAGCCTTTTGTCACTTATTCTTGCCCTCTTTCTGATGACATGTATGTAATTTTGCCTAACTATTACTAACAGCTATCGATCATTCCTTCGGCACTTACTTTGTCACATTTGAGTCATAAATGCAGTATTACGAATTAATTTAACTAAAGTATGAATCCGGGTTTTTAGACCCTTACAAGAGTTTATGCCCGACAAATGTTATTTATATTGTTTGGATTAAGTATGGATTATTTATTGATGCTTTATTTTGGGATTTTAGGATGTGATGCGAAGTTGCATGGAGCAAATGAAGATGAAAGTAGCAGGTCAAGTTTTAGAGGAAAATGCCACCAGCCCAGTTTCTCAGAAATCATATTTCATGACTGAAACGCCAATGCCTATGGACAAGCTTAAAGAAAACAGTTCGGACGAGGCCGTGACTCCAACAGATGTAGGGGACATACACTTCTGAAATTACTGAATCAATGTAGCTAGTTTTAAATTGTCATCATCATCATCATCTTTACTATTAGAGGAAGAACCTACCTGGCCAAGGGGCTATCTAGTTCCTGGTAGACTTGGGATCGAGTCTCTACTGATCTGTAAGCAACCAAAAATTGCGATGAGGATAAGTGAGATGAGATTTCCTGAGATAATTATGAAAGTGCAGGCCATTAGCATGGATAGATATTCGCATGCATATTTGGTTTGCGTATCAATCACTCTCTGCCCAGTCAGCATCTCCTGAAAAAGTCCTATTTAATTATTCATCTCCTTTCCTAATATATAATACAATAACAATACTAGATTTTAGCTTAGCTAAGTTTTTTTGAAATAGTTACTAAACGGTTTTGAACTGATAGATTTTGATAGGTAGACATTTAAGTTGTTTGGCGGAGGTGGATATAGTGGCATGGGGGCTTCGGATAACCACAAGTCAGATTATCCTAACTCAAACAAGGGGAAAGCAGACATACGCTTATTTTGGTTGATTAATTTCCATTAATTAACTAATTACTGTTAACTCCTAACAATACTTTTGTATTCGGGGCTGTTCATATAATTAAACTAATTATTATGGGTACTTAATTAACTTGTTCAATACTAATACATGTTTACAAAACTCACTTAAAATATATTTATTAGATTTAACATTTTTTTAATTACATTATACTTTCATTCAACCAGTTTCTTAAAGGAAGTCAGGGGAGCTGTGCATTGAGTTCACAAGATTTCCGTCGATTCAATTTTTTTTCTTTAGGGAAACGAAAGAAATGCATTTTAAAATGTATTTGTAGTCATTTATAATAAAGTCATACATTTTGTTGTTACAAGTTTGTACATATTAATAGTGTAATTGGAATAATTGCTAAATGTTTTTTTTGTTAAACATAAGAAACTTGATTAGTTCAAGTAACTTAGGCTTGTTCTGTATTCGGGTACTACTAGTACTTAAGTTTACTTTCTAATTAACTATACATAGTCCAGTATGAATCTAGACGAAGAACTTGATAAAAAGTTTACCTGATTCTAGTTTTTTTTTAAAATTAAGAGTACTAGTACTTCTGTAAAGTACTTTTTGTTCGATGTTTAAACAATATATAGTAATGTAAATAATGTAATACTGCATAACTGGAGAGATGAGACTATTAATAATGGTGAATGATTGTTTTCTCAGGCTAAATATAACCCTTTTTGTTTGTAAAACTAAATTATGAAGGAAAAGGGCCTTCAAAAACAAAAACCGGTACTACTGCTAAATTTCTCGTTGCTCAAAAAGTAATGACTTGTAAAGTGTTTTTATTATAACTCCTCGTTTTTTATATAATTAATTGTTGTATTTTATGTGTTATTTTATGGAAGCAGCTTTTGTAGTCAGTTCATATTTATTATTATTATATGCCTGTGTTTAATGAAAGTAGACAAGACTGCCTGTTTAAGATACTGATGAATATTAGACTGATGATTGATTGACTGCCTTTTTGACCAGAATGAGACTTTTCTTGTTTGAATTTGGTTAAGTTAAAAATATAAAATCGAAATGAAACATTTACTTGGCAAATTTGGTACTTATTTCGCTAATTGTCTGTCTGTAGTTTTATACTTACATTTTATTGGTAAAAACTCAAAACAGAGGAGTAAAAAAAACGTACAATTTATTAATATCTTATAAAAAAGTAAAACTCCAAATTAGTATTCTGTATGGTACTTACATTTACTTTATACTTAAATATTAATAAGAGACCTAGCCAATAAGCCAAGTATCACTAAACATTAGTCATCAATGGTTTAACATGCGTCCGACAATCAATCGAATAGTAGAGATGACGGGGAAAAATATTTTTAACTCAAAATGCAACTAAGATTATTTATTTTATTAGTGTACGAGTTAAGTAGTTGGAATGAAGGAGCCTCGTAGTTAAATCCGATAATCGTTGTAAAATAATAACTATTAATAAGTTACGGTGTTTATATGCCAAAGGTAAAGAAGCCATGCTCAGACTTTGTGTAGTGGTCATTCGCAAATTTATTATATTTTATAGACATTAGTAGTGTCCAGCATGAATTCCAATTTGAGTTAGTAATTTAGGATCTTTAAAATATTCAGGGGTTAATTCCAAAGATTTTTTCCGAGCAACTTATTCAGATTTTTGTAAAATAGTAATACGGGTGCCACAAGAACTGTGATTACTACTAAATCTATCACATACCTCACTCACAGACAGTTCCTAGTTCCTGCCTAGAAAGAAGCTTTTATTCATCGTCTAACTTTATCTAGCAAACCTTAATATTCTTTTCACCTTCACTTTTTTCTACTAAACTAAAAATTGCTATCCATTCCAAAGTTAATTCATTAAACAACTACTTAAAATCGCTGCCAGCTTTCTACTCCTATGAAGCTTTGGTTATCTGAAACTAATGTTAACTTAAAATAAATATTCTAGCGTCGGACTGTTTATAATTCTGTTCTTCATGATTCCTTTAATTGTTATGTAATATGGAAATACCATTATTAATTGTTTAATTGTTAGATTTTGATACACAAGTTCTAGATCTGGTAAAATTATAAGCTTCTTCTAAGCCCCGCCTGAACTTAATATTTGTTTCGAAGGATTAAATGTAAATTCGATTCGAATGCGGGTGATAGGGAACAGTTATACTTAATGTTGTTTTTCGTTAATTAATAGATGTAGAAATCTATGTATTTATAAAGACTTGTTTGCAGAGCATAAGATATATTACAGTATAGAAAGTTCGGCTTAAGAAACAACCCAAGTTCACATCGACTTTTGAGTTGAACTAAAAAAAAGCCTTACGAATAACAACAAGTGGTGGTCTTCCAATAGGATTAGTAAAATGACATATTTATTGCGAGTAAAATCTCTTCTTTTTGTACAAAACTCCATGATAGATGGTGTAAAACCTAAATAGTTTAATCTAGTTAAGCAAGCGAGCGATTGTAAACGACAAACTGGGTAATTGAGTGTAACGTAAGGCGGATAAGCCGATGATAACTGAACCGCAAGAACTTTTATGCCAAACGAATGGTAGTAACAGAGATAAAGTATGAAAGTTGAAAGCAAGCAGCATTGCAGCAGCAGGATATTTATAGATTAATAATTCTATGACTAGCTTTAATAAATTCATCTAAATTGTATGAATTCCTTGCATAGATTTTATAAATAATTAATAAACAAAAGATGGACTTCCGATTTCCATGTGAACGACAGTCGTAAAAATAAATCCAACTATTGTAAAATAATCAAAATCCTGCTCATGGAAAAAAAATGTACCTTAAAACCTTTTTGTGTTTTTCGATACCTTACTTATCACGTCCAGCTTGAGCGAATGACTATAACTTAAAGCTAACTGTTAAGAAAAAAAAATCCCTTCTCTTCTAAAGAGTTAAGCTTCACAAAGAAGTAAAATAAGGTCAACCAAATAGAGTTGTTTATTTAAAAAAAAACATAAATATCATTACGAAACCTCAGACATTATATAAAAAAAACCACTTGCAAGCCGCCGCACACTCAGATGCATAAATGCAAAAAAGATTGTAATTGATAAAGACATTATATAAATATAAAGATATATCATGTTAAAACTATTTCGATATCCACTGGAGGAGAGAAGAATGAAGTAAAAATGATTTACCATGAAATTATTCAAGTCTTGAGACTACTTTTATTTGGAGAGATTTTATTCATAAATCATCATGAAAAATCATGGATAAAAATACAATTGAATACCATTTTTTTAATTATGAAGAAACTACTCATAAAGAGCCCCCCGTCCTTGAGAATGATACACACCTAAGTTCAACATCATCTACCCGAAATCCTCGTCCAGATACCGCGGGTTATATGTATAACATGAAAAAAAAATTTCGAAGCATGTTTAAAATGGAAGAGATCGCTCTTTTAACATGTAAAGTATAGGGGTGCGGCATAATTAACGAGGGCGGCATACCGGACGGACTTTAGGGTGCCCTCGGTAATTATGCCGCACGCCTATCCTTTACATGTTAAAAGGGGTATCCCTCCCATGTTAAACATGCTTCAAAATATCTTTTTTTTCACATATAAGCCGCAGCATATCGGACGGACTTTAGGTAATGGTTCATTTTAAAAAATAACCAACTCGTCCAAATCATAAATTTCCAATTAAAAAACCTGCATGAAATGTTGAACGATACAAATGCTCAAAAAGTCTTTGTTGAGAGGGGTGAAAAAAAAATCGGCGCTGGATTCAACAACTTAAATCTTTAAACAAAATTATGGGAAAGATTTTTTGAGGTAGGAAAGAAAAATTTGGTAAATTTTGACAAAAAGTGTAGAAAAAGTATTAAAAAATCTAAATTTGTTTCATAAATTTGTCAAGAAAATGTTCGGGGTTGGGTCGTTTGTGGTTAAATGTAGACCTTTGCTAAATAGCCAAATAGGTACAAACTTACTAGGAGGAGGATCAGGAAGTACGGGGTACTTGAGCACTTCTTGGTGTATAACTACAAGATTTGTATCGTTCGGGAGGTGCAGGGACAGTGGGGGTGGTTCTGGTGGGTGTGGCAATCGTTCTTGTAAAAATACAGCCCCGTGGGATCTAATTAAAGGGACTAGGCTTCATGGGGACGTTCTGAACGTCCAGACGAGGGCTTATCATGTTGGCGAAGGGAGCGTTTTATGGCGAAGACGTCGGGAGAAAGGATTAAGGCAGCGGAGGAAAGTTATAAATCCAAAGTCCCCAGTTGTAGACGAGATGTACCCGTTACCCCCGGACAACAGGGGGAAGTACCCCGAGGAAGTACTTTATCCCCTGGAAGAAAGGGATTATGCTAAGGAGGAAAAACAAGCCGTGGGTGGGTGTGGTGGGCTTATCTTTGGGTATGATGATAAGGTGTTGTTTGGTGGGCTTATCTTTTGTGTTTGGTTTATTATTTCAGAAGTCACGTCAGAAATCAACAAGCAGATTCAAGAGCAGGATTATGGACGTCTGTTTGCTATTATTAACTTGAAAGGGAAGCAGTTTAAAGTTACTGCGGAGGATATAATCATTTTACAAGGGTACTGGGCCCCTAATGTTGGGGATAGAATACGATTACATAAAGTAAGATTTTGAAGGTTTTATGGATTTATTTACTGTATTTTAGGAAGTTACGTAGTTGTCCTGGGGGAAATATTGAAAAAGATTTAGAGAGTGAGATAAGGGCGATTTTTTAGTTTAGGAAAGGAGGGTTGGGGCGTTATTTAGGGGGGTAATTGTTCATGGAAATGGGGGATCTGGTATTTGCTTGATGTTCTTAGTATTGGAATTGTTGTGGGTTTAGATTATGCTGGTCGGTGGTAAGGATTTTACCCTCCTTGGACGACCTATGATTGACGATGGGGTGGTACGGATTGAAGGAACGATAATTGAGAAGACACTTTCATACACCAAGTTGCATTTTATCCTGAAAAAACGAAAGAACTTTAGACGGCTTAAATGTAAGTATATTAAAATTGGGTTTGGTAGAAATTTAGGTGGGATGATTTTTGTGTTGTTTCATTAAATGAAGAGGATGTGAGAAAGGTGGTTGTGTAGGTCAAAATTTTATTTTTTTATAGTCATCAAAGACCCCTACACTTTCTTACGGATCAATATGATAGAATTGATTCAACCTCTTGCGATGCCTCAATGGGAATTTCATGAAGGTGTTGAAACAATTGATGCAAAGTTCAGAGTGGCCAGCAAAGCCGAGTGAAAAAACGAGAGAATTTTGGAATGATTTAATATTTTTTATTGAATAAACTGGATAGAACGTAAATGGTATGTTTGTTGTATTTAAACAATACAGGAATATATGGATAAAAGAGTTTAAACAAAATCGGATACTGAGTTTATTTTCATTGCTTGGTTTTCTGCTATCTGAGATATGAGATTACATTACAATTTTACAATGCTCACAAAAACCTTGGAACCGTCTGCGTCTTGTTTAAAGACCTGGAAAGTAAGAAGAAACATTGTATTTTAGAAATTCATTGTTTGAAGAATACCTAAATATATTATAGCTTTACTGCAATTGAAAGTGATGCCACTCACCGTATAACTGAAGCACTCCCGGCTTCTAAATCGAAATAGATTACTCTTTGGTCCACCGTTGTTGGAAGGTACTTTGAGACCTTTCCAACAACGGACTTCATCTTAACATGAGGCTTTACCCCGTTCGTTCCCATCATTTTCAGCTAATAAACAATTAAAATCACAACTATTACTCACTGTGGAACAGTCATAGTCAAGTGTAATTCATTTAGTTTATTAGAGCGTTACGCATGAAACTGAAACGGCATCCTTACCTTTTTCATCTCAAGTCATCAGCTCTTCAAAACTTCATTTAGGGTTTACTCCCAAGTTAGTATTTGAAACTTTTCTTACTTTGTCAAGTTTACGGCTGAAATTATTGATAAAAAAATATATTTTTAATATTAGGCGATCAAATCATACAAGTTTAATCGTTGAAGTATTAAATTCTCAGTTTCAAAAGCAACTACAAGCTGCAGAAGAGTCGTCGTGAGTCGTTTAATTCTTAAAAATGAAATGATAAACTGACCAATAAAATACTTCTACTTATCCACTCCACGTCTAACTTACTAAAAATAGTTAGTTATGGATGAATCAAAGTCGGATTTTGGATTTGAAAAGACAATCTTATATTTATTTAGCATATCCTTCATTCTGACATTAATCTACTTGTGTTCCTTTATTTAAGCTTGTTTCCCTATCGAGGATCCAATCCATACAACACAAATCCAATCTCACAATCCTACCTCGTCTGAAGACTACAAAATAAAATACGAAAAACTTGACTTATCTGCATGAAAGCTTGCAACATACCTCCAAGGAATTTAAATACCTCCAAGGTCTATTCTAGAGACAAATCATATCATATCCCTTCCTAACTGGCAAACCATTCATTACTTTTGTCCAATTCTTATCCAAATATCACCCCAAAAATAGATGATAAGCTTGACTTTTATCAATATGAGCTAGAGCTAGGGATAGAAGCTATGCAAGCTTAATTCTTGACGCTTTATTCCTTCCTTCCTAGACTTATGCCGATGCTTTACTTGGATGGACTCACCACTTTGCATACCTTTCAAAAGCATTCCTCTATTTTATTACTAATTTACTGACTTATAGAAAGATAACTTTGCAAAAGGAAACCATTCTGGAGAATTGAAGAATGCAATGCAAATGCAACGTACAGAAAGTAACGATCCTATTATTGTCATAACTTGTATTACTTACTGCTAAATCTTAAGAATATGGACATGCAGGAACAGCATACAAACCCCTCCTAACATATACCCTTAAGTCCGTCCGATATGCCGCCCTCGTTAATTATGCCGCACGCCTATCCTTTACATGTTAAAAGGGGTATCTCTCCTATGTTAAACATGCTTCAAAATATCGTTTTTTTCATATATAAGCCGCAGCATATCGGACGGACTTTAGGGTACCATAAATAATTAATGTTTTACTTTAACTATTCTTCATTTTGGATTTTGGTTCAGATTCGAATGCTTTTTCCGATTTAGGGAAAAAATGACTGAATGAATTAAAGTTTAAAGTTTTAATAAATAATTGCAGAGCAAGGAAGAAATCGCTCACTTGCCGGAAGTTAAAATTGTGATTATAAGAAACCCTACAAAACCGAAATATACAGCGTCGCGTCTGCCTCGCAGAGTTCGGTATCAAATACATTAAAAACGGCATATGAGGGCATGCAACCTTTATTAACTTCAATTTAACTACACATATAATGAATATCATTGATCATTTTATATTCTAATTCCTTCCCAACTTCTTACCGACAAAAATCATTTCCTTAAGACTGACAGGGAGGGCATAGGTGCAGCAACCACGAGGGGGTACAAATAACATTAAAAGATAGGAGGGGGGGTGACTGCACGGACCATGTTTAACATGTAAAGGATAGGGAGTTTCAGGAATTCTAGGGGGTACATTGGAAAGGGGGTATAATGTACCGTCGCCTCGTACCCCCAGCGGTTGGGTCAATCCCCTTCAGAATAATAATAAATTAACCCACTTACAAACTTTTGCCGTAGTCCTTTCCCACAGCTACGTTTGTCAAGAATGGGAAGTGGTAATACCCTCAAAAAGGGAACGTAGAAAAACGGATCCGAATACACGTTTTATCCCTTCAGATTTTGAGCACATGGACCGCTAATAGCTAGGTTCTAGTTCTCTAGCTCTAGACCGCTAACATAATTTGTCAATGTACCGGTAACCGGTAGCTAGGTTCTAGCAGTAGCAGCTCCTTTCCTATGGACCGGTAAATAAGGATTGACTATGTTTGGTAAAAAGTCCCGCAATTAAAGTAAAGATTAGAGAGAGTAACAGAGTTGAAGGTAGCGGGTTCCTCACTCCCATTCCCCCAACCACAGTCATTTATTTCTACCTCTTTTTAAAGTTGGGAATTATTACAACTTTCTCTTCACTTTTGTCCTTCCATCTGGTCGGAATTATTCTTTCTTTCCTTGGTCAACGATTATTATTAATTGGGAAGGGAGGAATTAAAGTAATTGTAATTGTAATTGTAATTGTAGATAAGATCAAGAAGGGTAAGGCTTGTATTTTATAGTGTAAACTTCACTTTAATTATTAATTAATTACTTTTATTTGGTTTCTTTACGTGGCATCATTTAGGAATTAAAAATTGTGAGATTTTGATTTAAAAGGATTTTTTAATTTGGTTTCACAGTTTGGTCAAGTTTCCGAGATCTGGGATTTCGCAAATACGCTGATTTGTTTGTCGGTTCTAGTATAAATTGCAAAAATGAGGTAATAAAGTCAGTATTTTGGTTGAATTAATTGTAAATATCAATCCTTGATGTAGCGATTTGTCATACGGATTTGTGTTTTTTTTCTATAGTAAGGTAACGTTCAAGATTGTTCTAACGTCGGACCCTAAGCTGCCCTTTAAAGTGTGAGTTTATTCTTGAATATATTACATTTTGTTGGTTTAGCTTTAAATAAGAGGATATATATGCATGAAGTTAATAATTTACTCAGAGGTGGTCAGTCCACTGCTAATATTTGGTTCGTCTTTATCGGTCATTTCATAATTTATGAGGTCAATCCCTGTGTTAGCCTCTTCTAGTTGTATGGTTCAGGGGTTAGGAGTATTGGTTTTTTTAAACTGCGAGTTATGGTTAGGATTGGATATCGTTATTAATCGTGGGATCAATTTTACTTGGCCTAGGACAACTTTAGGGCGAAGTGAAAACAACTAGGAAATCATATCCTGAACCTGATTGCATCAAAACGTGAACTTACTCGTGGGATTTCAAATAAAAACTTATTCAAGAGAAAAATGAGTCGATCGAAGGTAGCAGCAGACGCCAAGACGGAATTAGAAACGGCTCTCTCCCAAATGTACCTCTTTGTAGAGATAACCCTTCCAGCAGCATTTAAAGAAACTTATTGGTGCGATTTTACTATTGAAAATGCTGTTCGACAAGCTAAGATATGCCAGGAAGCCTCTAAAAGTCTACCCACAGGAATGCTAAAGGAACAGTTGGAATCGCTGCAGAAAAAGCGTCCTAGATCAGCTTCCGTATTGGACCTCAGCATTGAATTTTTCTCCAATGCCCCAGAGCAACTTTACATAAACTTTGCTCAAAATAGTCTAATCCCTGTGGAAATTCTTAAAAGAGTTGATACATTCATGGAAGCAGAGTTTGGAAACGAATCAGTTAAAAGGTTTCAGAAGAAAGCGAAAGTATTGTTTTCCCATTATGACCAGTTGTCCAATTTTTTAAATATCTGCTCAACCGAGACGGTTAATGAAGTCCAGGCGGAAATCACTTGCGAGTATTTGAACGGAATTGCTGAGAAACGGGAGAAGATAAAAAAGATACAGACGTTGTTGAGATCGGGATATAAGCACCAGTGGATCGCTATATTTCTCCTTTCAAGGCAGGGATGCTTAATAAAAAATGCGATACTTCAAACAATTATGTTGGAAATTAAAAAAGATGCAAAGGAACATGAAAGCAGGAGCCATGAGTATTGGCATACAGGAGTCAATGTGTTTTTCAGAATTGATTTGAAAACTGTTTCTAAAGCTGTGTATGCCACTATTGAAATCACGGATGGACCAAGCTTCTTGGAGGTTCTTGTCAGATTCGTTAACGATGTATCAGTACTTGCATCATTTGTAGAAAAGAATCAGTCCGAATATACATGGGAACTTCCTGAGATTGGAATCTCCTTTGCGGATATTCAAAAGTTGTTAATTGACATTAAGAAAAGTGAAACGACTGAGGGATATTTGTTTAGTAGCATTCGAAGGATTTTGGACCGTGGAAGTATCCGAAATAGTTTGTTTTGGGATGATCTTCTTGGAGTTTGATAGATTTAGGTTTTTTATCCCTTTTAAATAGCGGTGTTAATCTAATAGTAGTTTGAGTAATTCATTATTGGTGTGCAATCGAGTCTGAAGAGAATATCTCTCCATTTTTTTAAATACAGACTCAGCGTACCTGAAAATACACCTTTTACTGCCGTTTTAAAGTTTGCTGCTGAGGAATTTAAGGTGCCCCCTGCAACCTCTGCTATAATCACTGATGACGGTATTGGTATCAATCCCCAACAAACAGCCGGTAATTTAGTAGTATTTCTATTTTGGTGTAGTTGTCTAAATATCTCAAATCCTATTATTTATCTCCTTACAAAATTGTTTGTCAATTTCAGGAAATGTTTTTCTGAAGCACGGCTCTGAGCTCCGATTGATACCTCGAGATCGAGTCGGTGCATTATAATCGCAGCAACCTAGATGTAATTTGAAATTGTATTTTTGGCTGGGGAAATTTAACTTCTAAAACAGATTCCACATAACATGTATCATGTCTCCTAATTAATTGTGAATGAAATACCGTACAGATTAAAATGTAATCGGTTCGAGTTTTTATTTTAATAAACAAGCTATAAAAAAGTTCTTGTCATTAGAAATCATATGACGATTAATTCTTGCAAGCGTCAGTACAGGCACAGCTCAATATCAACGAGTACTTTAAACTTAAGTCTTTTATAATACTTAGGCCATATCTGGGAACCCATCTAAAATATAATTTTGATAAAATCTTAAGCCTTCCATTGATTCATCACGACAAACTTTTCCTCGTTCTTCGGCCAAGATTAGACTCTGCTTGGCTAAAAGTAAAGGTACACCAGCGATTCTAGCATACTCCTCTGGGGTTAGGGAATAATTACTTTCCAACTGTGAATATAAAGAATATGAAATATACATTATTTCCAACATATAAATTCTACACCAAATACCATATCATAAATAAAACCACTCACCAAAGATACAGCTATAGTGATACATGTGTCTTCGTTGAAGCTTTCATGCTGTAAAACCTTGACTTTGCTATCAAATTCTCTAAGCGTCAAAGGGAGGTTAAGCTTATTAAGTGTATAACAGGCATTCATCATATCTTCGGGAGACAATAGTTGCACCCCTCTAGCGCGATTTAGTCTGCAAAAGGCCTCAACAAGGCTCATCATTCCACCACTTTCCTATCGAACAAAAATAAAATCATGAAATTAACCAACAACTTCTATGACAAAACACTTAACAATGGATGCATAAACAAACGGTCCAACAACCGGACTGACTTACTTCAATAGATTTTTCCAACGCGTTAGAAATTTCCCCAGCAAGTTTCTCAAAGTATGTATTTCCGGATCCAAACTTAGCCTTGGTCACCGGATCCTTAATTCCCAAACTGAGAAGCTGTTGTCGGAAGATAACCGTCTCATCATCCGATATACTTCCTTGCTTTTCCTAGATGTAAAAACCAAAGTCAACTCAACATTAAAATAATACCCCTGGGTACTTAAAGCCTCCCTTAAACGCTATGCAACCAAGCCGGCCTTAGAAGAGAGGCCCATGATATCGGTTTCTATTCTACCTTGGTGGCCTCACTTCCAAAACCTTCGCGTAGCATGAAAAAGCAAGCAATGTTACCGTAGTTTCGGAAATTACTCCCCTAGGGGAATTGAAGTGCTTTTAAGTAACATGGGCAGATGTGGAAAGTTAGGGGGCATTATTCCGAGGGGGGGGGGGGGAGTAATAACCTGAAATCCGGTTTTTCCAAATGTCCATTCCAAGTATATTTCTGTTAAAATACCTTAATTTTGTTGGCAATAGTATTTGCCAACTGGACCATGGGCCTTGCCATTTCTATAAGGGAATTCAGGTCTTGAAAGGCCTCTGAAATATTTTTCTCAGTATCTCTAGCTTGTTTCTCGAGTTGTCGTTCAATTCCTACGATCCCGGATCGATATTTTGGACCACTTCCTCCTGCCGTTTCCACTTTCGGTTTATCCATTTTATTTCCAAACGAAATTGACAAGAAGTTACAAGTTCTTTCCCTTATTTACAACCTATTGCATTAAAAGGTTGCTCATTATTAGAACTAAAAAATAACCCTAAAACCTTGACAATATACTGCGGCTTATGCATGAAAAAAATGATGTTTTTTTAAGTTTATTTAACATGGAAGAGATAGCCCTATATAACATGGGAAGGATGGCATCCCGTTTAATTAACTGTCAAGGTTTTAGGATATAGCAATGTTTTTTTTATGCCCAAGAACTGGACTGAAAATGCAGGGAATTCATACTTTTATTCTGAAATCTGACTGAGCTTTGAGCTACTTTATTTCTGGGGTTAGTTGAAGAAAATAAATGAATGCCGATGAAGAAAAAAAGCCATGCTTGCTTGATTTCTTGCTGTGTTGTTTGTGTCGCGTGGCTTGGAAGTTTGGCCGGTTGTGGGGTTAAAAGTGGAGTTTATTATTCCCGTAATTCCCTGCATATAGACCGCACTGGTTGATTAAGCCGCAGGCTATCCCTTACATGTTAACAGGGGTATCCCTCCCGTGTTAAATATTGTTCAAAGTTCAAAAAATCATTTTGTATACATATTATAAACCGAACCTGCGGCTTATAGTCAGGGAATCGCGGTTTGCTGTATTAGGGATAAGTATTTAACTGATAAGGTCGTCTTGATAAGATGAGTAAAGTTTAATTTAGGGCGGATGTGTTATTTTAATTGGTTAGGTTAGGTTAGTAGGTTTGAGTTTTAAAGGGTTAAGCATGTCAGGACCACACAGGATGAGACTATGTTTTATGCCCAAACTGTCAAATATCATGGAATGATGCATGTAAATTTATAAAAATAGGGACAAGAACGACAATAGAATCCAATCTACAAAATGCACAGGCATATTTTCTTCCGATTCCCCCCTCCTCAGAGCTGGTCTGCCCGAAATAACGTTGAGGACCGTCCTTTAATTCATTCTCCACCCAGGTTTCTCAAGTATTTAATGAACCAGAATCTTTTAACTATTCTCGTAAAGATTCATAAGATGGAAGGGAATTTGGGGATGGGTTGTAAAGTTTTTGCATTTCTGTTTGTTTGTTGGATTTCAGATGGTCGGCTTATAGGTATGCCCAATTCGATTTGAATATGGAAGAGTCTTCCTTATGGACACGGAGACGGGCCTTGATGGACAAACGGCGTCGGGAAGAACAGGAAGATCTTGCTCGAATCAAATCCATCAAGAAGATTAATGCGGAGCAGAAAAGGATTACTATAGGGAACTATGAAAAATATCTAGAGGCTCGAGCTCGAACTCGAATGGTTGCTTAAAAATAACTCAAATGGTTTAGTATTAGTATTAGGGGGTTTGAAAGTTTAGAACTATGAAAACTATTATATTGTCAATCAGAACTAAAATATACATAAGTATGCCTGCTGTAGTTAACACGAACGTACATACTACTTGGGATATCAAGGTAAGTTTATACCACTTTCTTTTATCTTAAGAAGACAAAGGTCTAAATCACGCAAGCTGATTGTTTGCGTCTAAGTCATTCCGAGCTTAGTCATAAACGTGTAAGAAGGAATACCTAGGTGGATTTCCAATCTCGGTGGATTTTGCAATCGAGCTAGTTAAAATGTTTACATTGAACTTCCATGATTTGAGTAAGAATGAGTAATTTGTTATCTGTAGGGAATATTTTAAAATAATGCTAGTTTATTTGTATCGTTCTTGCTTGAATAAGTAAACTGGGGCAGAGTCGACGGTCTCTGGAGCAATGCGTTTTTGGATCGTCCGTTTTTTACTCTGAAAATGAAAGAGGTTGTAGATTTTTCAGTTGTAATTACTGTATTAACTTTTAATTGCGGTGTAGAAGGGGTAATCTCTATTTGGTTTACCTGAAGAACGCGCTTGATTTCCATTTTCTGTTCCAATGTCAGCAGTTTTTGTTTTCTCTCCAGTCTTCGTTTAAGTTCCTTGTAGGCTTTACTACGTAGCTTGTCACAGTTTTTGATTGCTTCGGGTGTTTTGACGTAGCTCATTAGATCGAGTTTCTTTAAATCCTGTGTCCTAAGGCGATTATAGCGACGACCTAAAAGGGCACTGGGTGTGTCCAATCTTTTAGCAAGGTTGAATTGCTTTACTTTCTTATCATCGTCTTCAAACAAGGTATGCGTATTTACTGGCACTTCTTCCAATCTCTGAAGTCGAGCATTGAGTCTTTCAATTTTGCGAACTTCCATCACATGTCGAGCCGTTATGTAACGCTTATCCTGGGTTTGCATAAGTTTTAGTTGGTCATCACTCAGTTCAACCTCTTTCTGCTTGTCCTTGTGAATTCCTTCCTGATAAATCAAAACCGTTAATATTAGTATCTTGCAATATGTTTAATTACTGCAACTTGGCATGTTAATTATGGTGTTTTGGTTGATGGGTTTTCCATACCTTGACTTCAGCGTTTATCATATGATAGTAAAACTCATCCGGATTTTTATCCAACGCTTTCTTCTGCAAATACTGCATCTGTGCCTTTTTAGCATTGTAGTCGCTACAAGAAAAAACAAAATACTATAAAAACTGTACGGGTTAAGCTGTGGATTATTTACTGAACCAGTTTTTAAAATCGAAAACTCACTCTGCCCGTAGCTTGTAGTCTTTCTTTTTTTCTAAGTGACCCAAATGTTTTCTCTGTTCCGGCTAGATCACAAAAATTAATGATAAATATTTTACAAACAATCCCAACGATACCCAAACCCAAACCCCATTTACTCTGATGTTTAGTTCCAAATAAGCTAGATAAATCAATTTAAACAAGTTCAAGTCGCGTTCATTAGAATTTTTTACCTGATGCCTTTCTCGATGAGTCTTTTGATACGACTTGGATGCATTTCTGAAGGACGACATTTTTTGTCCTTTCAAATTTAAAATCCTTGATAAAAGACGCAAATTTCAACCTATCTTGTTCCGATTTCTCTCAGTGTTCCTTCTACTTTTTATCTGTAAAGATTGAGAGCAAACAAGTTTTGAAATAATTCAGGTTCATCCAATCCATCCAACCAACAAAAAACACAAAATAATTGTGAATAAAAAAATGCCAAGATAAGAAGATGGAGACAGGCTTTACATTAAAAGCTCCCATTCAATTGTCAATCTATCCAACAATCGACAGAAGATTACCTTAAATCCTCGCCCAGATACCGCGGGTTAGTTATACATATAAAAAATATTTTTTGAAGTGTATTTAACAGGCGAAATACCCCTTTTTAACATGTAAAGGATATACGTGGGGGATAATTAACGAGGGCGGTATATGAGCGAGGATTTAGGGTAATGATTTTATTATTTACTAATAATTTATAAGATTTAAATTTATATTAAAACCTTTTTGGAATAAATCCAAAACGTGGCTTTAGTTTTTTTTATTTCAGCTCAATGCGACTTTTTTTTACCCGAAAGGATTGCCACGTTTTTAGGGAGTTTCATTTCACCCCTTTTGAGGCCTCGTGTGTGTCTTTTTTCCTAAAAACTGGATTTCATTTCATGAAGTTTCGACAAAGAATTAGAAGATTCGATGATGGTTTTATAATTTGTACCCAGAAATGTTTAACTTTTAATATTTCATTTTATTTGCACAGTTACGGTTTCATGGCATGTAGAAAAATATTTATATTTTTAGCACAGCTCGCGTCCCGTTTGCACTCCCGTCGCGTAATGCTCAAGTTAAGTGTATTTGCGTATGTAGGGGTTAACTTTAGATTAAGGTCTTATAGGTAATTTCATACTCGTTTAAGGAAAATATTACTGGCATTTATTGAATGATCTGTACTATCATTTTGTAGTTTTTATAGAATTGTTTCACCGTTAATAAGAATTGTCCTCGGAGTAGCACTGAACGCTTCTTATTTCAATAAAACGAACGGCAAATCTGTATTTTTTGGTACACTATAAGTTTCTTGGGATGATACATCACATCCACTACTAGCAGGTCGCTTACATACACCAGCTTCTTTTTAGGGCAGGATTAGGATAAATAAGTAGCATTATTAGAAATCTAGAAGGAGGAAGGGTTTTTGTGAAATACGATAAAAGAGTTAGGATGATTTTGGAATTTGCTCAACTTTCATCAACTACTTTGTATACAATGGAAGAGGGTTGGACTATGGCTATCTCGCCGTTTGGAAGTCGGACAGAGTAATTTCCATCAGTTACATATATCTGGTTTTGGTTGGAAGACCCCAATGAATGGGTTAAATCAATCCCGTTAGGCATCATGTCTTTATCAGCTAATACTAATCTTTTTGCTGTAGGTTCTTCTTGTATCAACGTGGTATTTTTTGGGGCCAAAGTAAGAGATTCTCCTGTCGAGGTAGACGCTGGTCCGCGGTAGGTGATTCTATTAGATGAACGATTAACTTTCAGCTCGGGTTCTTCAGAGACTACAGTAAAAACAGATTCGAGTCGATGATCTTCATAAACTTCGATTGTGCTACTCCCCACTGGTCTAGGATTCGTTTCTTTTAATAAAGCGTTTCGCTGAACTATTTCATTAACTTGTTTTTTCTTCCGCTGTTCTACTATATAAGCGTCCAGAGGGTCCGGGAGTCCATCCTTTTTACTATAGTAGGTTTTATTCTTTTTGTGTACCAGGTAGTGCTTATACAGATTAGATAAAACTCGCACTCGCCTCCCACAGATGTGACATTGATGGGGCATTTCCCCCGTGTGAATTGTCATATGTTCCTACAAATTCATTATGAATTAAATTATTGGTAATTCAGATTAACTTTATAGCTATTTTAGTAATTTACTGACCTGTAAAGCTTCAACCTTCTTAAAACCTTTACCACAGTCTTTACAAATGATATCCTTTTCCGATTTATGGGTTACGGTGTGTTTTTTAAGATGCCACTGGGTGATGAATTTCTTGCCACATGTTTGGCAAACGTGTTCTCTTCTATTTTCGTGCTTCATCATGTGTATACGGAGTCCACATTGATGGCCGAATCTGTAGCAGATGAAGGAATATTAATCTGTAATCATAATTTTTTTAATTGTGCGTAAAGACAACTAATTATCAACTTACGACTTTCCACAAACAGTACAGTTATAGTTTTTAATTTTTAAATGGACAGCATTTCTATGACCGCTCAAGTCACTTTTGTGCTTGAAGCGAGCTCCACAAACTTCACATTTCCACGGACGCTCATCCGAATGAACTGAAAACATATGAGCCTTTAGGGTTGGTGCAGTAATGCTGTAAAATAAATTATGCACCTTTTAAGATCCGTCCCATAAATATTCGTAATCGAAGATATTAAAAGTAAAGTAAAATGGTAATGATGACACTTACGTCTTCCCACAAATGTGGCAAGTCAAAGCATGCTTCTTTTTTTCTTCTTCTGGAAGATGGGTCTTTATGTGCTGTTCTAAAGTTATCTTCTTTGCCAAAACTTTATCACATTTCGGGCAAGGAAATCCACTTCGCCGTTGATGAATATTCATATGCTTTTTCAGGAGCGATGGATTTGGAAACTTTTCTTGGCAATGTTGGCACCTAAAAGATATTTCACATTTTGGTTAGTCCTTTTCAGCAATAAATGTTTCATATTCTGTAATGGAAGAGCTGGACTTACTCTTCGAAATAGAAGTGATTGATCCAATGAGGGAAAAAATTTCTGCTTAAACCGGTAGAATCTTTTACTGGGTAAAATTTTCCACAAATATCACACGGCAGGGTCAGTCCTTCTTTATCATCGTGGACAGTCTTTCTATGAGCATAGTATCCATCCTTTCCACCTTCGTTTAAAAATACTTAGTTACTTAGTACATGACTTTATCTGAACATTTTACACAATTATGGTCGGCAGTTATGGAGTTTTCAGACACTGCAAGGGTTTTTCTACAGAATGCCTTTTCTTACTTAGCAATATGTTTCAATTGTACTACTTCTACGTAAAGATGCCATTAAGGCAATTACGATCGAGGCAGCGTACACAACGAGACAGAATTAATAGAACCTATTCAGAAGTAAATTAAGTGATTTTCCAAGATAGAATTGGATAAAGTTTGAATACAGCCATTTAATAAACTTTCCTTAGTATTAGGGAGTTTTACAAAAACCAGTGCACAACGACCATAAAATTTGAACCCAAGAAAACCGTACAAAAGCTAACTAATAACCAAACTACGACTTTAAAAGTAATTTTAAACGTACATTCAATTCAATACTCAATTCACAACTCAAGCCCAGGTTAGAATATATTAAGCGATTCTGCCAGTAATTCTAGAAATCAAAGAATCCAAGCGCATCAAGACAGTTTCTTTATCTTGTCAGGCTACAATTTCACGAAAAAATAGTCTTTTTAAAAATTATTTTACCCATTACACCCATTTTACACACATACGCAATTCAGAATAACATTTCACTCTCCAGTTTTTTTATTAAGACTTAAAAACCGCATCCAAAGCTAAAGCTATCTACTTGCAGACAAAGATGAAGGTTATAACATTTCGATAACTGCACTTTACACCTAAAAGTCAAACAAAATCTGTGTTTTAAGTACCCGGGATAGATTTTCTGCAATCGTCACAAAATATGCTGACTAGCTTGTCATCATCGAAAGTCAGCTTTTCAATCTCTTTAATTTTGGTTGAAGAATTCGACTTCGTAGAGTGAAGTCTTTCTGCCATATATTCCCAGTCATCCTCCGATAGTTCCCGTTTTATTAAATAATGAGCTGGAGAAGTGAAAAGGCAGGTTTTGACTGTAACCCAAAATATTATTAAAATCATATTAGCATTCAACTTAAATTATTGGGCTAGAGCGACTTATGGTATCTAGTTAAATCTGAATCTAAATTGGATATCCAGTTCATACTACCGAAGTGGTCAAACGCCAAATACATTAATTGCAGTACATAAATTAATTAATTTAAATAGCCTAAATAAAATTCAAAAACCGTCCTCTATCTTAACGTAAGTTTAGAGTAGGATCTGCTTTGGCTTTGGATTTATCGTGGTTAAATAATTGAATGGCATTAAAACCGTTAACTACAGTTGCTAAATTGTCACTACACGATTTAAAGACTTCCACCTCCGCAATAGCTACTGGTTTAGTACAAAATATGTGATCTTAATGTTACTGTATTTGTATTCAGATAAGAGAAAAAAATATTTACTTTGACTCTGCAGAAGTGCATAGCGATACTTCCTGGAACCTACTGTTTTTTGATATTTTCCTCTAGATTTTTTAATACTGGTATTACTGCTAATAATGGCTTGATCATCTTGACTATTATCATCTTCGCTGAGATCCACCGCAGATGATGCAGCACTTTCATTATTTCTCCTTTCCTTAAACTTGATGGATACTTCATGCCATCGCTGTAGTAGCGTAGTGCATGCCTCACAAATTGGAAAGTCATTCTTAGAGTTATACTGAAAAAATCCATAAAAATATTCCATAAAAAAATCACAATATTTCAAGCTTTAAAAAAAATCAAAACTCCTATGTAATTTTACTTTAGGCACAATAGAAACTCCCATGTATCTATTTAATAGTTGCGGCAGCAAAATCTTTTTGTTTTCTTCACCAAAGAGATCTTTGAAATTCAAGTATAATCCCGTTCTCTGGCACACAAAGCACTTTTGAACCCGCTCACCCTCCACACCCTCACTTCTTGACTCCGAACTCATACTATTTTCATTATCATGTTCAGATTCTGCTTCCTTAAAATCGTCAATCTTAGCCAAAGATCCATCCACAGGTATCAGTTCGTCTATTCGCATACTGATGATTTCATCGTGGACAACTAATCCACCTATCACTTCTTCTTCAACCATCTTCTCTTCTACAGTAGTAGCTTGCAGTTCTTCATCACAAGTTGAAATCACATGAAGTCGTGGTCCATGGTCCGTTATAGTATCTGTTTCTGAAGCGTCCGCAACATGGAATTCACCCGAAGGACCCAGAATATACTGCACCTCGACCACCTCCGTATGAGCCCCTTGAACCAGTCCGTTTTCCTGTGCTACTTCAATCCGTATCGGCATCTATTTTTGTTAAATCAACCCAACATTAAGAAAGTGTTTGGCTATTGCTCTCTAGTATTTATTAAGTATCTTGTCATCCTTACTGCCGTTGTATGATGGCTCTGGTCAATAGGAAACTGTAAGATTTGGTCTCTTGTTGGGATGCAACTTATGGGAGTATTTCTGGGTCCGGTAGAAGAGGTTAAATGGTGGATAACCCTCGTTGTCCCATCCGATTCCGAACCTTTATCCACAGCTACTCCTGCCAGTAATGCTAAACTTTGGTGAGCATGACGTTCCCCCTCCATTCCAACCTTTTATAAAGCTGCTCTACTCGTATCTGTTTCAAAATACAAGTTAATATTAGTTACTATGAATAAAAGGAGTTTTTAATCAGCCTTTCGTTCACTTTTCAAGGTAATCTTGTACAATTAACGTTGCTAAAAAGGTGCTTAAAATGTAAAGTATGTAAGTAATTTGGCCCTCAAAAACGGTCATTTACAGAGAAACAGTAACGCGTTCGCTAACTTTTTTTAGAACGGCAATTCTATGCTAATAAAGTAATTAATTAATATAATAAAAAACCTTTTAAAGTCAACGTTTCTTTGGTTTCAAAAAGTTCCTTCCAGTTGCAACTTTCTTCCCAATCCAAATTCAACCAAAATGTGTTTTAAAAATAGGTTTTTAATCCAAAGGGAAATAAAATGTAAAGTTTTTTGAAACTCCATTCTTTTCGTCGTATTTTATTCTATTTTACAGAGTTAGTTTGAAAGAAGTGTTGATTTTTAGGATGAAATTGAAGGAACATCTACACATCTCTCAACCTCAAGCAATGTTTTATTTTTAGTTTACCAATATTACTTGAAGAAATCCCGCTTACCCTTTCATCCATCCATGCCTTACTTACACTTTACTTTGTCTTTTGCATGAAATTAAGGATTAAATCCTCGCCTATATTGCGCCCTCGAGGCGCAAGCAAAGGGGGTACGGGAGTACGTTGTACCCCCTAGTTTTCCAATGTACCCCCCCTTGAACTATAGATATAGGCCCTATACTTTACATGTTCAGCAGGCCCCGCCCAGCCGCACCCCTTTCTATCCTTTAATGCTATTTGTACCCCCTCGTGGTTGCGCGTATGTCGTTATTTTTTTTGCATAAGCCGCGGCATGTGGGCGAGAATTTAGGGTACCTCGGGAAGGGTTGAAAGCGCTGCTCCATGAAAGCTTTGTTGGAATGATAAGTTATAGATTTGGATAGGGTTATATTCCATTTGGAACAGTTTGATTGATGTTTGATTTCGGTAGAAGGGAGGGATGTGGGTTTTAGGGACTTTTATGGAATATTTTACTAGTTTGATAAGCGAGTTTGATAAGGAAAATAAGTCAAGCTTTCTGTTTAATTTATCACAGAAACTGATGGTTTATTATAACAATAAAAATAAATGATTTACATTATCTTGGAAAGGACTAAAAAATAAACGTCAAACATGATGAAATGAAAGGCACTCTTTCTTTTTTTAAAGTGTGTTATATCTTTGCGTCATGATCAGGTTGTAAAGTAGGGAAATATGGAAGATGTTTTTTTTTACATTTCCTTTTTAAATAGAATGATTTCTCAGAAAGTCATGATTACTTTAAAAAAATAATTTTCTACGGACGGCCTTAATATAATGAATGTAGTAAATACTTGAAGAGTTATATTTTTATGAGGTATAAAATCGCTATCTTTTGTATCTGTTTCTACCTACTAGTCTAATGAGCTAAAATACTGAGGAGTTGTAGTATAATAATGTCCATTCTGGATTGGAACATTTAAAAGGTCTTGGTGTTGGTGTTGCATTGTTAGAGTTTGAACTAAATTGCTTTGAGACGTTACGGCCCCTTGAAAGTGAGCTGGAGTGAGAAACGTTGTAGTTCCAGAATGACTAATGCTGACAGGAGTGCCTTCGTGTTGGCTTGATCGAAGTTGTACAGCGTTGATAATCTGGGGTTGCGCGTCCCGAATCTCGACTATTGATGAGGGAGAGTCTAAACCTTCACATCCGGTTGTAACGATGCTTACAACTATGGGAGTGCCCAAATGATCTCCTACGACACTCCCACCACCGTCGAGGGTTACGGTCAAAGTTCCATTTTCATCCTGAGTTGCAGAAGCCGTTCTTATCACTGACGAGTGATCCATTTCTGTTGACTGAACTTGTACGGTAGATATAGTTCCATTTTTGATTTTACTGGTTGAAGACTTTGACCCTTTTTTACGACTTGGAGTAGGTCCTCGTGCGTCTGCTGGATTCTTTTTATGGATCTTCATGTGCTTGTACAGATTTGATTTTACTCGAATTTCTCTTCCACAAATTGGACACGAATGAGGCTTCTCTCCTGTGTGTATTGTTATGTGTTCCTGGAACAAAATTACAACAACAGTTATACTTTGCATGACTTAAATATTATTTTAGTAAGTTTAAAAAATCTTTTTAGAAACCTCTAAGGCTTTTTTCTTTTTGAAAGCTTTCCCACAAGTGGGACATATGAAATCTCTAGCAGTCTGATGAACTACTTTGTGACCCTTTAGAGCAGAGTAAGTGTAGTATTCTTTAAGGCAAACTTCACACTTGTAATCTTTTCTGCCTTCATGACGTCGAACATGGCCTCGCAAAGAGCTGGCACTTTTAAACCTATATTAGAGAGGATTACTTTAAGATATTCTTCAATTTACGAGTTCAGCAGTCTACTATTTTCGAACTTACGCATCGCCGCACTTATTGCAGACATGATTCTTCAAATTGAAATGGACAACGTCTCTATGCGAAACCAAGGCTCCTTTCATTTTGAAGGTTGCATCGCAGTGATCACATTTCCAAGGTCGCTCATCATTATGAGTGGCTACATGAGATTTAAGATTCCATTGTGCGATTCTGTACAGAAAAATAGCAAAAATATCAGATTTCGTGCTTAGCTGAGATAAAAGTAATGCCACACATTTACTGAGTTATTGCCTACTTCTTTTTGCAGATTTTACACTTGATCATGTATTTCTTCTTTTCATTGTCTGGCAAGTGTCTCAAAAGGTGCAAATCTAAACTCATCCTATTGGCTAGAACTTTTCCACATTTATCACATTTTACGGTCCGATTTTTATGAACAGCATGACGGTGCTGACCTAAAGCTCTTTTAGTTGGAAATCTCTTCTTGCAGTCATCACATCTACAAATTTAAATCATTCATCACATAAATTTAACTGGCAAAATAACATGTGAACTCAGCTTCAGCTTAAAATAGTCGTCAATATACTTATTAAAGTAAAAGTGAGAAATCCAGTGTGGGTAATAGTCTTCGGTAGATGCGGTCATATCTTTTTCTGGAAATACACTACCACAAATATCACAAGGGTACATAACTGGGGACTGCTGATGCATAGTTCTCATATGTCTTGCATATCCTTTCTTTCCATCTAAAATGTTAAATGATAAGCTAGTTTTAAAGTTAAACAGATTTTGACCAACTTCTATTTTTGGCTGAAAACTTACTTGATATTAGCTTTTGACATGTCGTACAATATATGTGTGACAACTTTTCCCTGCAAGTCATAAATTTTTCTAGCTCTCTAGACTTCTCAGATTTTACCGAGTTTGAGTGAAATAAATGATCACAGAAAAAGTCCCAGTCCTTTTCATTCAAGTGTCTCCTGGTGTATTGCCCATGAGTTGCCGAGCAGTAGACCTCTTTTACTATACGTTCAATTACAAAAAAAATAATTACTAATTGCGGTTACACAGGTAAAAGTATATCCTGAATAAAAATGTATTGCAATTGAAACCACTAAAACGAAAAAGCGGTTTACCTTTATCAAGTTTTTTGTAGTTCTTATACACTCTGGATTCGAAAGCTTGATATCCCATAGGCTCATCGATTACTTTTGCACCGGTACTTTTGGCTTGCTCGTGTCGCTTAACAATGGCGCAATTGAATATGTGCCATCTTTGCAAATTATTCATACACTCCGGACAAAGTCCTGTATTTGCTGGTGTCCCTTTGATCTGAGAAAGTAGACACAAAACTGATAACGTGTTAATTGTATCCGTGGTTTGTAATATACTCCAAAAACGTACCTGGATATTCAAATGAGAAATTAAAACATCAATGTGGTAATACAACTGCTTAGAGGAGTCAAAAATATCTTCGGTAAATCGTCTTCGTCTTAAACAAACCACACATCTCCTGCTTGGAATCTCTTCGTCATCTGAGCTCTCTAGATTATCTTCGATGTGGGAGGCATGAGGGAGTATATAAGGAGCAGTATCAGTATCCATCGGAGTTGAAAGGCCTTCATTTGTAGGATCGGCATTTTCTTTACCCGCTCCACTTGCTACTTCCCCGATTATCTGCTCGAGTTTTGATGTATCGGTTGGCAATGGTATTCCTGATGTCACATTTGAAATGTTTGGGGACGACGATCCCGGCTTTATAGCTGCTGCGTATTTTTCTCTTTTTCGTTTAGCTGCTTTTCTAGTTGCAATTGCTTTCAATGCCGCTTTACGTTTCGGTCTTTCGATGCTATCATGATCCAGTTTGTCGGGCATTGAGGTTTGGTTAAGATCATTATTACTGCTACTGGAAACTACGACTAAAGTTGGCTGTCCGCTCATTTTTGGTGCAGTAGTAACAGGGGCCGAGGAGGTGCTGGTTTGAGCCTGATGAACTGTTACTAGTTGTGGCGTTTCCTTCAGGCACAAGGATCCTGACTTGAAATTATTTAATCCAGAAGAGGAAGGTCCTAAGACCATGACTGGGGACGATTCTTGCTTTGGAACTAGTAAAATAGTGTCTCCATTTTCATCAGTAGCTAGACCAACCACTCGGATTCCAGGGCCGCATAGAATTTGTTCATTTTCTCCGTCATCATCCTTTTCTCTCATTGTAATCATTCCATTATGATGAATAGTTTCCCCATCAGAATTCTCAAGTATGATAGTATTTCCGTTGGTCAGGGTCTACAATTAATTAAACCGGCTAACAATTTACTCATGCTTCCGTTAGAAGAAACATTTGGAAATCCCTAATTCGCAATTATAATGCTTACCATATGAGTATCTGAATTGGAAAATTGTTGCGATGTGGTTGTGACTACAAGTCCTTCCACAAAATGAGAGCTTCCGCCTGGCGATTGTAGCTGAATCGTGTGAATTTGGTTATGAGACATATCATCGTCTTGTTGGATTTCGATTCGAATCTCATTCTGATCGTTTTCGCCATCCGAAGCGATTTCATACGAAGTTGACTCCATTGTAAACTGTGCTAAACTTGTTTGAGCAAAGACCCTATTCCTGAATTTGTGACATAGTAATTATTCTAACTAGACCCAAAAACGAACGAACTTTAGTTCCTAAGTACATTTTCTCTAAATCTTGGTCCTCTTCAACATTAAAAAATACTGCATTTCTCTCGCTACTTGAATACTGTAAAGATCTTCTGTTTCGAGGACTATTTTTCGGCCAAAAACATTAAGATCCAAAAAATAAGTACTTCTTTTCGTCCCACCAAAAAACGAGTCAGCTACACTTGGAATAAGATTAAAGAGGCCAAACAAATCTACCTTCAGGTATATAAACTCAGCCAAATGATTCACTTCGGTCCTACACAGCTTCGATACTAAAACTTTTTACAGTCTAACTTTCAATTCAGACAACTTTTATCCAAGACGTTCCACGAATGACGAATTCATATTCTGATAAACTCATTCATGGGTTGAATTCCGATTGAAATGCTGAATAGTGTAAATTATTTCTATGGACGTCCCCCAATAAAGCAGGCCGTTTGGTACACACTTTCCAAAGCTATGGAGATTGCTGATTTTACCACCTTCGGATGGCGATGATGATGGGAAAAAACTTAGTTAAATGTTCCGTGGTGGAGGAGGGCAGAACAAGTATTCCGATTTCTACTCGTATTCCTATCATCTTCCCAATTCTTCTCTGGAATCTGTATCACATCAAGAGAGGCTAATGTTTGAGTGTTCCTAAGTTCTGCAAGAAGGACAGAGCTTCTCTGGTCTAGCCTCGTCAATAGGAAAAATTCCTGGAATTCTACAAGAAAGCGTGAAAAGATAAGACAGGAATTTAGTTCAGCTCAATCCAGATAAGAAGGATAAGGAATATTTAGCATTTTTGAAAATATTTTGGCTTACGCGTTTCACCTTTTATTGGAAAGAATTTTATAAGAGTTAAAGTAATTCCCAATTGAGTCGATCCATGTTCTCCACGTTTTATAGTAGAATGCTTTTTTTCTCGGGCATCAACGTATTTTGGGGTTTCGAATGAAACAGTCACGGTTTGATGAAAATTCAATTGTTACACAAAACAATGACAAGAATTTGGCAGACGCTAATTATTTATATAATTTCACAAGGATTTGAACAGAGTGAACAAAGGCTAAGCTGAATTCAAGAAGTGGTAGAAATTTTAAAACCTTCTTTAGTCTTATTAAGTTTTAGTTTTTACAGAGATTAAAAAGGGATAGGTTAGTTTAGTGAATAAATATGAAAATTTTGCAAGCAAGCGAAAGTAAAGTCCACATTTAATAAAAATAAAAATAAAAACATGTACTGTATTAGTAAATGGTTTACTACAATAAAGACATTTTTATGGATTCTATTTTTCAATTTTTATTTATTTAAGGTTACTAAATCACCAAATTTGTGAACGTTGTGTCTCAATCATTTATGTCATATTTCAAACCACTAAGTTTTGTTTTGGTACAAATTTCATCAATTCAATAGCCGTTATTGGCTTAAAGATTATTTTAATAATGGGTAAACTTTGAATGATACTAACACCAAACTGATAAATTGTGTTCCTTAGTGAATAATTGAGAACTTACTTGAAACTATATGACACAGTGACTTAATCCGTATTATATAACTCCTTAATTTTAATCCGATGATCCGAAGGCTTAGTCTCATATTGGGGCGTTAATAATAGATCCTTTAGAGATATTTTTTGATCTTCTGAGCGAGACGTTTCTAATTTCCAAAGAGCTGAGCAACATTCATCTACAATACATACAAGTAATTGATTTGGTTATAAGTTGCGGTGACTATAAAATGTTAGCGAAAATTATATAGTTTAATGAAGATATTTCGCTTGGAATATGTCTAGTGTTAGTTAACTTTGTCAAGAAAAACTTGTGGCATACAAGTGCATAGTAGTTGTACTTTAAAAATCACTAATCCTTGTTTTGAAACTAAATGCGTTTGGTCAGTTAAAAATGGAAGTTATTGCTCAACTTGCCGGTGATTAAACGCACGGGAGCTGATGACAGACTTTCCCATGACTAGAAATTCTTTGCTCTTACTTTTGAATCGAGCCACTTCTTCCTTCGAAACATTTCTTGCAACGTTTAAATGTCTTTCAAGAGGATTTTGAATGTACAATGGTCCAGCATCTGGCTTCCCCCACGCACTTCCGGTCAGTAGTGAGACTCCTTTAGAGTTGAAGTCAAATTCGGAGTAAAATTCAAAAAACTGAAATAGGAGATCTGCTACGGAGTCAGTCTTGCATTGAGGGCTAAAATGTTTTAGAATAGCGTCTTTGTCTCTTAGAAAGGTGCAATCGATACTATCTGCTGTGACTCGGGCATCTGATTTGTCTTCGAAAGAAATAAAATATTTCAGTTGTTTAAAATATGATTTCCAGATATTTTAAGGGCAAGACAAAATAAATTGAACCATAAACTTACCAGGATTATTAAACAACACATCTAGAGTAGGGAGAATCTTCTTCTGCTGAAGAAAATGAATGAGAAGTAGAACAAACATAAAATTAGTTGGCTGTCGACCGGGTACAGGATTTGTAATTTTTCTGGCTGATGCCCACGATCTTATTGCAAATAGAAGGGTAGTAAATCTAGGTTCTAGTTTCGTCATAATGTAGATCAACTCAGACATATGCACACCACTCCTGTAATCCAATAACACAGTCTCATAAAGTTATATTTGACCCAAGACCTAATTTAACTTGCTAACTTACGAATTTGTCATTGAAAGATCACATTGAAGTTCCGTATAATCACTCCAAAATCGAAGAATAGGCACTCGAGCTTGCAGAATCCGTTGAACGTGCGTACATCCAGGGACAAATTGCTGCAAAATATCTGCTATAGTTTCCATCACTCTCTGACCTTGAAACCGAGCATTTGAACTACTACCACTAGTCTGCATTTTAGTTTGAAACCACAGCACCGAATCTTTACTTTTTTCCCCTTGACTAGTAAACATTTCCCTCTGTAGACAGAATTCATCCATTTTTAGTAATCAAATCTACACCACAAACCATAAAACTAACTAGGTATCTACCTTATCCGTCAACAAAACAAGATCTAGATCCCCAGACTTTCTTCCAATTCCTGAAACTGTCGAGCCAAACGGTAGGATACAACCGGCTGGAAACAATCCACCAAGTGCATTTTCAAGTTGACAAGCAACAAAAAAACGTATCCTGACCCCCAATTCCGACAACTTCATAGACTCTTCTAGTATTTTAAGCTGCTGACTAAGCTATAGAACAAAATCCATCACATCATAAATCAAATTCCGCAACACTTTCAATTCCTGTTCAAATTACGTTTTTCCCCTTTCCAAAATCAATCTCTGCATTTTGCTCGCCAAGTTTCTCTGAAACGATCTTCCTGCCCTGTTCCTGACCTGACCCTTGACCTTTGTGGCTGAACCAAGTCATTCCGGACGTGAATGGAACGCTTCCTTGGGCAAATCCACTTGCGCTTATTGCTTTTTGGAAATCCTCATATCTCTGAAATTCGGCCAATATCCAATGGAACTCTCCCCCACGTGGAGGGATCGACGAGGGCCAACCTCCAGAACCCTTTCCTTTAGTTGGCAGGGAATACTGGAATATTGACTGGAGGGGGCCATAATTCTTCACAAGATAATCACCCAACTTCCCACTCGTCTTCGGTTCATTAATCTACGTTAGAAATACAATTTAAAAAAAAACAATACAAATCCTCATCAAAAAAAGCACCCTAAACCCCAGCCCATATCCCGCCCTCGTTAATTACCCCGCACGCCTATCCTTTACATGTTAAAAGGGCTATCTCTCCCATGCTTCAAAATATCTACTTTTTTCATATTCAAGCCGCGGCATATGGGCGAGGCTTTAGGTATTTATACCTGGATTAGGATAGACTTGTGGGCTTGAAGTCGACGAAGCGTTAGATAATCCTCGAACTTTGTGAAGTTGGAGTTGGATGGTAAGGAAGATGTGTTTCTTTTGCTTATCTGCTTCAGAACAGTTTTACCTAGAATTCTTTTAATATATGGCATTGCCTGCCTTCCCTGGTCACTACCACGGTAAAAATTTATCTAAATTGCATCAGTTTTTGAGGTAAATAAGTTTCGAAAGTTGGATAATAATAATATAATATTTGGATAGAGATTGTTGGTGGTGGAAGGCTGCCGGTTGCATGGGATAGGAAGGAGGAGTCCATGGGAAGAGGTTTATCATTATTGCCGCTTCAAGGAACGAGGGGAACTTGGGGTTTCTACCTGGTTTTTTTTTCATACCACAACCACAGCTAGGCACACTCACCGGGGTGGTGAGGGCCTGAGTGGTGTTTTAGAGGGGTGTGGTCATGATTTTGAACGGAGGTTAGGAGTGAGGGGTTGTAAGAACTTATCAGGGCGAGGGGGGGGGGGGTGTTAAATTTTAAAGAGGGCGAGGGGTGTGGTCTGTGGTGGCAAAAAAGTAAGAGGACGAGGGGTCCCTTGTGAGGGGTTGAGTAGAAAATTTTAAGGAGGGGAGGGGTGTGGTTTTTAAATGTTCAGCTATGTTTCATGCAAAGTAAATTAACAATTTACGAACGATTATTATTATTATTACCGTATTTTACACGGTTTACTTCCTCTCTGGAGATGTATTGTTTCAAAAATTGACAAAAAAACTCAGATTTAGTATAGTTTTTTTAACAGGACAGGAATATGACTTTAACTTACTTGAAACTATTATAAAAGAGGATTAAAACTGGAATTAGTTGCAGTTGTAATAGCGTAACTTATGCAGAGGAGATACTTATGCTGCATAAGTATCTCCTCTTAGAAATTCTACTAACATGGACAAGATAGGACGTTTAGCATGGAAAGGTAGGGGGAATTAAAGCAGAGGGGGAGTATTGCGGGGGAGGAAGGAGGAATTAAAACGGGAAATACGGTATGACATCAAAACATAGAATCCTCCAAAGATACTTTGTCTATGACATCAGAATTAGTAAAAAACAGCGTGTCATATAATATAATGACACACAAACAACCGAACGATCTTTATGCTCATCCATCACGGTGATCGTTAAATATAAACACTGTGATAAATTAAATATACCGTATTTCCGGAAATTACTCCCCTGGGAACTTATAGCAAAAATTGAGAAACCTTTTAACATGAGTAAAAGATAGGGCGCACTTTAATTTTTAACATGGAAAGGATAGAGGGATTTTTTCCAGGGGTAGTTACTTAGGAGGGGTAGTTAGTAATTATCGTAAATTTCCGATAATTACCCTGTAATTTCTAGACATGACAACTATAAATTCATAGACATAGACAAAGCATCCTCTAAAAACATGCAAAAAATGACACCGCAGAAAGAGTAAAATCAGCATTCCAGTACCCTAAATCCTCGCCCATATGGCGCGCGCCTTATACATGATAAAAAAGATGTTAAGAATAGGCGTGCGGCATAATTAACGAGGGCGTCTTATATAGACCAGGGTAATTCCAATCACATCAGATCATCCTTAAATTTAACGTGATAAAGTTGATAAAATTGTTGGGCAGGATGGACGGGGCAGCGGGAAGAGTCCCAGCCCAATATTTGCCCAAGCGCCCCTTACAAATCTCAATTTTTTACATAAAAAAAACCACTTGACTTGTATTTATTTACAGTTTTAAATATTTATATATTTTCTGTCACTCAGAAAACTACTTTTTTTTATATAAATAATTCCAAAAAGATAAACTAAAAGGTTTTGGTGTTTTCCATAAATTAAAAAGTGATTGGGTTTTGGGTTTTGGTGGAATTATTAGGTTCCCTTCCCATATGATGAAATGAAGGGTTTTGGCCGTTGACCTTCAACAAAAAAAAGAAACCTATTTGTTTTTTTAGGAACTGTCAAAAATAATTAGCTCTCTGCCTGTTGCTTGACCTTTGAAGGGCTGGCTGACCTTTCAAAATGAGTCGACACGATAAGGTCAAATCTGGGGGGAGTTTTGTAAGTTAATTATTAAAAACTTTTGACCTATTTATAGATTATTGTTTGTGTTATTTTAGTTTGGAATTTGTAGCTGAATTTAGCTGTAGTCGCCTTCTTTTTTTTTTGAAATAATGATGGAATGGAAAGGTTAATTGAAGTTGTTTGTTTGTTTTGATAAAAATGACACATTTTGACGTGTTTTTTTTTTAAATTTTGATTAAAATACGCACGCGAATATTAATGGTCGTAGAGGTTTTTGTTGAGGTAGTTGCATAGAAGAAGACTTCGGTTGAAATGCTTTTAGTATTGTCAATGTTTGTAGTGCTAAGAATGATAAGCATTTGCATTAGACACCTGTTGCTTTGCTTCCGTTACTGCTGAAGGAAGTTAGGATTAGATGTGAGTGGATTTAATCAGTTTATTAAGAGGTTTTGGTTATTATTTCAGCTTGATAAGATCAAGTTAAGCGGAACAGGGAGGAATAAACA
Source organism: Hydroisotoma schaefferi (assembly GCA_034682405.1). Taxonomy (NCBI): domain Eukaryota; kingdom Metazoa; phylum Arthropoda; class Collembola; order Entomobryomorpha; family Isotomidae; genus Hydroisotoma; species Hydroisotoma schaefferi. The sequence goes on along the minus strand of JAQFZX010000382.1, from coordinate 21,076 downwards.
GATAAGAAAGCATCCAGCTCTTCCGCGTCCCCATTCTGAATCCGATTTCACGGAATTCGACGACATGCCAGCTAAAGAGCAAACTCCACTAACGGATCGGGAAGTTGAGGAGCAGTTCCAACAAATGTTGGATGACATGAACTTGTCTGAAGAAAAGCGTCGGCCGCTTCAGGAACAGTCTATTGATAAAAAGAGGCAGTTGCTTTCAATGCGAGAGAAGGGATATTCGACGGTAGTTTGATTAAATTTGTGGAAAGTTATTCTATGCGTTATGTAGGGGGTGAATAACATTGTGATTTTTGTCGTGATGGTTTAAGGGTCCCAAGAAGAAGTTGGATGGGCCGACAGACTACATTAATGCGTTGAGTAAACAGAACAGGGATAATCTCTCTCCTTCCAAAATTGCTCATTTAGTTGAATCTTTAAGAATCACTTTGTCCAATCATCCGGTATCATGGGTCAAGGGATTTGGCTCTCAGGGATTGAAGACAATATTAGATGTGCTTAATGATGTGTATCGAGCTCATCTTCAGCATGATAGTCGGTACGCGTTTTTGTGTTTAGGAATTATCTGTCCCCTTATGTAATGGTAATTGGTTGTCTTATTTGTATGCTTATGCAAATTTTCAGGTATGCAAGTGAATACTACAGCAAAATACAGCAAGAGTGTTTACGATGTCTTAAAGCATTTATGAATAATACGTATGGGTTGAAAATGGTTTTTGAGCAGAAGGAGGTACGACTGTTGGATAAAAAATATTGTTGTAGGACGGGAAGAGTGGTGGTAACAATTTTAACAAATTGTGTTTATTTGATTTTCAACTAGGTTTTCATCCTGGTTGCTAGATCATTAGACCCTTTAAGGCTCAGCGTAATGCTGGAAGCTGCAAAGTTATTAGGCGCTATTTGTATCTTACATGACCTTCAAGGACATGACCGAGTTTTGGAAGCGATAACTATAGCTGCCGAAAATCAAAGTCGAGATAGATTTGCACCAATTGTACAAGGAGTTAGTCAGACGGAAAATGACTCCACTAGAGTAATCGAATTAAAATTCACTATTTTAAATGTCATCGTTGTTGCAGATAATTTGTACTTTAACACTTGTGTTTGAATTTTTTAATCAGGTTAGCTGCATGCAGCTGATAAACGCTATAGTTAATATGCCAGAGGATTTCGAATTTCGAATATTTTTAAGGAACGAATTTATGAGAGCTGGACTATATGGAATGATAGACGATCTTAAGCAAACTGCAACAGAAGACTTAACACTTCAAGTAGATGTATTCGTGAAGCATAAGGACGATGACTATGAAGAGTTGTCTGAGAAGTTTGAACTAATCCATAATGACTTGGAGGACACGAATCAATGTTTTGAAATTATACAACAACTGGTATCAGATACCCCTGCAGAACCACTATTTCTGGCTATTCTCCAGCATTTGATTTGTATACGGGATGATCATTTAATTAGGTAAGTTTTATTTAAATACTCGACTCAGAAAGCACTATATTTCATCCAAAGAATCTAAATATTATTTATATCTGTCCCCTATTAAATTTGCCTACCTGCAATCGACTCAGATCCGTCAGTTGAACGTATGTACACTCGTTCAAAATTGATTCGTTTTAGAATTTATTTGTGTTACCCTGTAACAGTAACTTTTGGTTTTGAATTCTGTGTTTATAATAATTTTTTCTTAATAATGTTAGAGTTGTAGTGATTTGATTCCTATTTACCGCATGTTATGTATTTCTATTTTGTCCTCAGCACGTTGTCTTCTTCTTTCCGTTCCTTTTTTAATTACAATATTATGTTCAAGGTCGGCCTACTTTAAACTGATAGAAGAATGCGTGGCCCAAATAGTTCTTCATCGCAGTGGATACGATCCAGATTTTAGAGCAAAGAAGTTTGAAATCGACGTCGAGGGTTTGACGAATCTTGTTGTTGGTAAGGGTTTTAAACGAAATGATTTTTTATAGTTGAATTAAAAGAGGTTTGAATGGTTTCTTGGGAATGTTTTCAGAAAAATTGCGAGCCGCAGATGAGAAACGTAATGATGAACTCACATCAAAGCTAGAGGAAGCTTTGACACAAAAGCAAGAAGCTGATGCTCAAAACGAGCATCTTAAAAAGCGATTGCATGAACTTGAAGACGCTTTAAAATCAGGGGGACCGCTGCAGTCCGAGTTTGACAAGGCTCATGGACATCTTGCTAACAACTTGCGGCCTCCAGGTGGGCGAGTTCCACCACCACCTCCCTTTCCGGGTATGGGAGGCCCACCACCACCTCCAATGCCAGGCATGATGGGAGGTGCACCACCACCACCGCCTTTTCCAGGCATGGGTCCTCCTCCTCCTCCTCCCCCTCCTGGTATGGGAGGCCCACCTCCCCCACCACCTTTTGGAGTGGCCGGCTTCGGTCCTCCTTCCGCTCCAACACCTCCCAAACCTCCCGTAGAGAGTTTACCATATGGAATGAAGCCTAAGAAGAAATGGCAATTAGATGCACCAATGAAAAAAGCCAACTGGAAAACGATTGCTCCTCAAAAGCTGAAAGAAAACTCCTTTTGGGTTAAGGTGGAAGAAGAAAAATTAGCATCTGCTGATTTGATTGAAGGACTATATAGATTTTCAACGAAACCTGCTGCGAAAGCAAACAAAGATGAAAATGATAAAGGAATTAGTATTAACGGGAAGAAAATTAAAGAGTTGCGAGTTCTGGATGCTAAGTCTGCCCAGAATTTATCAATTTTATTAGGAGGATCTTTAAAACACATGAGTTTTGAAGAAGTGAAAGTGGCCATTTTACGGTGCGATGAAGAGGTTTTGTCAGGAGCTCTCTTGGAGCAACTAATTAACTATCTCCCACCCCCTGATCAACTCAAACGCTTAGAAGACCTACAAAAATGTTACGATGAGCTGAGTGATGCTGAGCAGTTTGCTGTTACGATTTCAACTATAAAACGATTGGTTCCAAGGCTAAGATCGATGAAATTCAAGTCCCAATATCTGGATTCAGTACAAGATATCAAACCTGGTATCGTTTCTGCAACTGCTGCATGTGAAGAAATCAAGTTATCGAAAAAGCTTGCTAAAATGTTAGAGCTAGTTCTACTAGTAGGAAATGTTTTAAATTCAGGATCTAGAAATGGTGAAGCTGTGGGTTTCGAAATTTCGTATCTTCCGAAGCTCTCCAGTACAAAAGATGCAGAAAATCGCCAAACATTGTTGCATTACTTGGTAGATACGGTGGAAGCCAAATTCCCGGATGCTGCTTCATTTTATGAAGAACTTATTCATCTAGATAAAGCAGCCCGTGTCTCTGTTGAAACGATATCCAAGTCATTGAGACTTATGGATTCAGATTTAAAAAACCTAGAGACTGATTTGAAGAACTCGAAGGTTCCACAAGGCCCGGATGACAAATTTTACGACGAAATGAGTGTAAGCACTCTACTCTATTGGTTATTAAATATTAGCTTTAATAAATATCTGACCGTATTAAACCTAACTTGCTTTTTAACCTTTCATCCTACAGAGATTTGCCGAAGAAGCTCGCAGACAGTGTAATATTTTGCAGCAAATGTTTAGCAAGATTGACACATTGTACGGAGATTTATCGGAGTATTTTGTCTTCGATAAAACCAAATATACTGTAGAAGAATTCCTGGGAGATATAAAAATATTTAAGGACCAATTTGTGGTAAGAAATAAATTCCCAATTCCATCCAACTTTTTCGTCAGACTTGAAATATGATTCTTCATTTCTTATGAAATTCAGCAAGCTCAAAATGACAACAAAAAGCAACGCGACAATGAAGAAAAACTTAGACGAGCTAAAGAAGCTAAAGTAAAAGCAGAGCAAGAAAAGCAGGAGAGGCTGGCGAGAAAGAAGGCTCTTGTGGATATGAGCGCTGGAGATAATACTGGTGTTATGGACAATCTACTCGAAGCCTTAGCCTCTGGTCAGGCCTTCCAGAAAAGGAAAAGAACGCCTCGAGAACGTCCAGGTTAGTTTTAAAAATTATGCCATGTTATATTAAATTAATATTATAGCACACTAATACCTTTGCGTTACATTCACTATGGTAGGTGATAACAAGGCCCCGCTAAACAGAAGTAGGTCCCGATCTAATATCATGGTTCTCTCTCCATCAAGTCGGGAACTAGCAAGTAGTAGCGTAAGTAGAATAGTGTGCTGACAATTTGTTGTTAGTACTGTATTTAAATCATTAATTATATCATTCCTATGTAACTCTACAACCGGTAACCTACTAAGCCACTTCTGTGTTATAACTAAAAAACTATTTAACATTCTTCTCTGGATTGCATTTAACGTTTAAGAAATCGATTAAATCTTGAAAAGTGAATCGTAAGTAAAAAAGCGCTTAAGCATTCCTATATTTAAACTATAACGAGATACGAACGAATATAAATGATCGAGTGTACAAGTTTTTATGTGATTCAAATTAGTTTTTACAATAATATATATCACTGCTGTATCCATTAGAACTTCCAGAACTCATTTGCTACTTTATGGCCTTATTATATGATTAGTGATAGTGATAAAAGTTGACAAAGAAGTAACGCTAAAGAAAGCATCCACAAGTGTCCTTATAATTGTTAAAATACAATATGTATAGTTAAGTTAAATGACCAATACTTGTAGCTAACTGTAAACTTATTCTGATGTATGTACAACAGTAAAACGGACCCCTATTGCTAACGTTGATGCGTTAGAATTAAATAACTGCTGGCTACGCTGCAAGTAATTAAATGATATATAGCGTGTAAATTTGTAATCAATCAAATGTCAAATGAAATGTAGCTTGATAATCACCGACCATTAAATTTATAATTCCTCCTGAAAAAAACTGTCCATACCTTTACCATAATCTCAATCTGTGACTGCCATCAACATTTACATGAATGTGTGGTCACCCTCCCATCAACTATCCTGCTGCTCTGAGAGTTTTTATCCGCAGGATAGCACAAAATTTGAGCTGGTCTCATCAGCAAATCCAAAACAGACCCACAACTTATTTTAAAATTAATTAATTAATGCGCTAAACTTCCCGTTGCGAAGGAAGATATCCTTCCATCAAAATATGGTACTCACTCCCCACTCCATGTTATGCCAATAAAGTAACAAATCCAGAACCAGGAATCATGACAGCATCATAACCGGTCATAATTAATTTATATAGGTTAGTCTTGGTCAATCTTTTTACAGCATTACATACATGTTGGCTCCGTGGATGAAACCCCGAGGGAGCGATGGAGTAAAATAATAAATGATTAATAAAATAATTAATAATAATAATTAATTGTCATCAAAAGTGGCTCAATCGGCGACAGCAAAAAGACCAGTCAGATTTAGCTCTTTCTCTGTATTAAACAGTTAAAAATGTCTCAGATCCGACTCGGCACAGGACTTAGACCCCCCTACCCTGCAGTTTATGTAAAATTAAAAGAAAAGGTCATCTCCCAATACGGAAAAATCATGATAATCATAAATTATTTTTTATTTTGAAGATTATCCATGCAATTCGGATTCGGAGGAAAAAGCCTTAGTGGGTGGTCCAACTGAAAGAAAGCATAGGTGAAACAAAGTACGGTATTCCCTTCACAATAAGCCGCGGCCTATGTTAAAAAAACTGATATTTTGAAAGCGTTTTTAACATTGAACGATACCCCTTTATAACATGGGAAGGATGGGATGCGGCTTAATTAACGAGGGCGGCCTACTGTCATAGTCACGGGAGTATAGTACGGTATATTTTTGGACGGATAGCTGCATTCTGCATTATTATAAGCTAACATGAGATTTATTTTCTACTCACTACTCGGCATAAATGATGGACAAAGAGGGCAGAAATGAAGCTTTTTTCCCCAACTTCCGACTTTGTGTTCATCCTTATTCCTTCTGCGCGTCTCTCAAGCCTCTCTCCCTCACCGGCAGTAGTCCTCTCTATATCTTCATAATAATATTATTTACAGGCAGTAGGAAATAATATTTAGGCTTTTATACAAGAAAAAAGGGCAGAAAACAGGGGTTTTATTTTTACTAAAATAGTCAAAATTACAGTTTTTAGTTCAAAAAAAGTAAAAGGTGTAAAAGAGTAAAAAAAGAAGGGTATTATTGCAGAATATAACTTGGCCTTGTTTCCAAAAAAAAAGGCCGAGTTTTTTCAATAAATTTAGTTTTTTTTTAAATTAAAATTAAAATGGTAATAGCAGCAAATGAGTAGAAGAAAGTAAGGAGGAAGAAGTGGGCGTCAGTTTCCTAGTTTTTATTAACTGGAAGAGAGATAATTAAGAAGAGAAGGTTGGTTAAAAGGAGGTCAGAGGTCAGAGGTCAGGGGTTATTTAGTAGAGGTCATGTCAGGGGAAGCTGTGGATATTGACTTGTATGCGGATGATATTGAACAAGAGTTCAATGCGGTGAGACCCACGGGTTTTTTACTATTATTAATTGCTATTTTTAATTACTATTTTTTATTAGCCATTCTTTTTTTGTGTAGTAGGATGGGCAGTGCTTTTGTTCTTGGAAGTTTTTGTCTTTTTAAAAGGATTTTAGGAGGAATTAGTAGTGCGGTGTGATTATTATTGGGATTTTGGAACTTTTGCGATTATTATTGTCATTTTGGACCATTTTTCAGTAGTTTTTGTCAAGCGATATTGACCCCCAGCACAAGGGGAGTGGTTAGGTTAATGGGGGCGATCATTTAACACTTTATTGTATGTTATTCTAATAGTTGATTTGATGGTTGCAAAAAAAATGGTGAAACTGTAGTTTTTAAGCCACTTTTGGGCACTGTTTTTTCATTTAATAGGCATTTTTATCGGACATTTAAGTGGAGAGAGGACGGTTTTGGTATTAGCTTGCTTGGTTACAAAAACTGGGGAAGGATTGTAGTTAAATGTGTCCCAATTTATCGGAGTATACAACCCAATGTTGTAGAGGTTTTGTAAATGAGCATATATAGCAGGATTAAAGGTAGTATTCCGTTTGTTTATGAATGATGGATGAAACGGGGAGGTTGATGTTTTTGAATAATTGATGAATTTTAATCGATAATTCCATTACTGGTTTTTTCTAGGACGAGTTCGGTGGCGAAGGGGTTGACCTTTATGATGATGTAATAGCAAATACTTCAAGAGGAGAATCGGAAAGTAGTAATGACCCTCCGACTGTCATAAGTCCTTCTACTATAACAGTTTCTACTAATAGTTCAACTAAATCTCAAAATTTGGACCGAGACAGAGACAGAGACCGAGATGGGATCACTCCGCTTAGGAAGCACCAGGCTTATGTCGGAGGGCTTACTTGGGTAAATACCGAATATTAGTATATTTGTTGACCTTTTACAGGAAATATTTAAGATTAATGTTTTTGGGCTGTTATTTAAATTTCAGTGGACGTCAGATAAAAATATGCAAGAAATTTTAAATGAAATTGGAGTCTCAGATTTTATGGATGTAAAATTTTACGAAAATCGAGCCAACGGACAGTCTAAGGGATATTGTGTATTAACAGTGGGATCTGATGCTTCTCTTCGAATTATACATGACAAACTGCCGAAAAAAGAAATTCACGGTCAGTTTCCAGTTGTCACTCCGCCAACGAAACAGGCTTTAAATCAGGTTTGTTTATCATGGTGTGCTTTTCTTCTGTTGGGGTGAGTACAGATGTCAGAGAGTTATATTTTCTTTTCTTTGTCCTAGTTTGAAGCTCAGTCTAAAACGAGGCCACAACAAGGTAGTCAAGGGGGTGGTGGTGGTGGTGGCGGCGGCGGAGGGGGAGGGGGAGGAGGGGGTAACGGGGGAAATCAAGGGAATATGAATATGATGGGTCCGAGAGGTCCTATGGGTCCTATGGGACCTCAGATGGGGATGGGAGGTATGGGATTCGGCCCTAGAATGATGATGCCCATGCGTGGCCCTCGAATGCCTCCTGGAATGGGTCCAAGAAATATGGGACCACCAAATCAACAAGGTCCACCTGGTGGATATAACAACCACCCTCAAAGACCACCAATGGGTCAACAAAATCAGGGACCTCCTCCTCAAGGACCTCCTCAACGACCTCATATGGACCCTTATTATCAAGGTCAACAAATGGGACCTCAAGGAATGCCTCCAAGAGGACCAATGCCAGGTGGACCCGTCATGGATCCTCGTGGACCTCCTCCAAGGCAAGACTGGAATCGCCCCCCAAGTACGAGTCCTTCGATTATAATAATTACATATTCTTAAATGCATTGTGTTGTGTACCAATAGGATAGGGCTTTCTAAATATCGCTTGGGATTTTTCTTTATGAGATTTAGACAAAATAATTTGTCTAAGAAATTGAAATGCAATAATGTGTATTCTCTATAGTGAATTCTTATCCTCCGCATCATGGGCAAGCCCAATTACCACCTGCAGGACCTATGCCAGGGCCACCTGCTCGTGGTCCTCCTCAAGGTACATTTTCTGGATTACGTTGTCCCTTGAGCATGGGCTAATCCTTGTAGTTTTAGTAGTAGTGGTTTTTTTTTAATTTGCACTGCTGTTCGTGGGATACAGAGCGTTTTTCTTTTACGGCTTTTGGTCTTTGTGGGGTTTGCTTAGCTTTTATTGTTTTACAGTGAAGTTATTATTTTCTGGTGTAGCGATTAAGTATTTATGGTTTTACTAAATATGTTATGTTCATATCAGCCCCTCAGATGATATCGGGTCCTCCACCTCCTGGTGCTCCTGCTCCTCATATGAACCCAGCATTTTTCAACTCTCCGGGACCACAAGGACCCCCTCAAGTTGGACCTCCACCATCATATGGCGGAGTACCTCCTGGTTCCAGGGTAAATTTACATCTTTTAACGTTCTACCCACAGCCTTGTGGCTGTGGTAGTGATGAATTGGTGTTCAGCTGTCGTCAGCTATATTTAAAGTTGATGATGTTTGTGTAGCCTATTGGGTCGTATCCTCCTCCTATGGATCATCGGGACCAGCCTCCTCCTATGAGTGAGGCGGAATTCGAAGAGGTTATGGGAAGAAATCGAACAGTCTCTAGCTCTGCGATTTCTCGAGCTGTTGCCGATGCAGCAACAGGTGCGTGTATTAAATATAAAAGTAGTATTCTTCGTTTCATGGTACCGATTGAAAATTGAAATGTATCCTAGGTGAATTCGCGAGTGCTATTGAAACCCTTGTAACGGCGATATCTCTAATCAAGCAGTCGAAGGTAGCAAATGACGACCGATGCAAAATACTCGTCAGCTCTCTTCAAGATACTTTACATGGAATAGAGTCTAAAAGCTATGGTAGAAGAGGTGAGATAAGAGTTAATGATTTTAGGTTTGATGAATAATATTTAAATTCGTCTATAAGGAATGGAATTTGTCACAGAAGACCGTTCCCGATCACGAGAAAGGGAAAGACACGGTCGTAGAGGTCGCCGAGAAAGGTCCAGAAGCAGAGACTACCGCGATAGAAGTAGAGATCGATATTATGAATATCCTCGGGAAAGGTCTAGAAGTCGTGAAAGAGAACATAGAGAACGAACTCGAGAGGAGACGTAAGTGGTACATTCTTGTATGGGTGTTATATTATATTTTTTAACACGCTTTTGCATTCTTAGGAATGTTGCGGCTCCCATTAACAGATATTATGACGAGAGAGAAAGGTATATAAGGGAGCGAAGTGACCGAGAAAGACGGACGGATCCTGACAGAAGTAGAGAAAGAGAACGGGAGCCTGAAGTACACAGAGCGACTAGACATTAATCTAATTATTATTTTCGTAAAATGTCCTCACAAGATGGTGACCAGGTTTTAAAATAATATTATCCTGTCGAATGAATTAAATGTAGCGACTCCCTTTTAATTTATATGGGTCTTCTAGCTAAATAAAATGATCATTGACGTATGGTCGAAGAAGAAATGTTTTCTATTAAGTTTTGGTATCAAATTGAAGTCAATAAATGTTTTAAGTTTACAGTATAAGGGTTTATTATATTGGAAATGTAATCAGCGACATTATAAAGGCAGACTTAAATTCAAATTATAAATCACACGGATGAGTTAAAGCTTGAAAATGCTAAGAATTTTGTCGGAATGATTTTTTCTTCTAGGGTTTTGTAGAAAAAGTTACGATAAACCGTTACTGCACAGTACTGTTGACTTATTTGGGATCCATGCCGTTTCCATTTTGAACTGGCTTAGCCTTTTCAATATAGTTACATGGTTAGTTACATAAATTTCTGGAACAAAAAGTGAATTGAATATTTCTCGGTAGACTTACATTTGACTTCGGACTTTTTCCGAACATTTTCGCGTAAATTTGTTTCTCCTGCTTAGTGTTCTCATGAATCTTCCTCTCACAAACAAGAAGTTGTTGAGCGGCCGCCTTATTGTCTGGTTCCAATTCAAGTACCCTTCGAAAGTCCAGTTCAGCTTGCGCTGGCTCATTAATCCCGATTTGAGCTAGTCCTCGTCTGTACAGTCCTTTTGTATTGTTCGGGTCCATCTCCAGAGCTTCCTTACAGTTCCTCATGGTGATTACAGCCTTATTCATCTTGAGATTGGAGATGGCTTGATTTAAATAAGAAGCCAACAACAAAGCCTGTCGCTCTTCTTCAAGTTCTCCTTCCAACACTATATAAAAAATATTATTTCATCGTTAAGCCCAAAGGTGTATAACAACCTTGCTAGCTTTGACTTACTCGCTTCTGCCTTGACATATTCTACAATTCGCTTATAGTTGTGGATAGCCAAACGATAATTTCCTTTGCTGAAAAACTCTCCTCCTTTTCGCTTGCATTCACGAGCAATTTCAAGTTTTTCTGGGCCATCCATTTGCCAAGGTTCTTTCACCTGAAATTGTTAATACAAATAATTGTCCACTAATCAAATGTCCCTTTAAAATTGGTGAGAAATTCACTAAAATGGTACTTACATTGTCCATGGATTTTAATTCAACGTAGAACTGGAACTTAGCATCAGGCGGTAAATTATGTTCCTGATAAACACTCTGAGGTGGACCATATTTATGGCTTATTGTTAAAATAGATTGCTCTCCTTCACCAAACTTAAACAAAGCTTTTTCAACACCCTTTGGAATCCCAGCTTCGGAACCTTCTCCAAGGATAAATGACTCTGTGCGAGCCGGGAATACTACTCTATCCTGATATTTCCCCTCCAAATGCACTATGATCAACAATAAATTTCCACACTGATGTCAATTACAGTTGCATTACTAACAAAAATAAAACTCCTGAGACGTCCAAACCCCACCTTCAACCTGGCTTCCATTATTTGGAGTGATAAACTTAGATTTTCCTACTTTCCTTTTAAACCGTAGAAGATGTCCATTCTTAAGCTTAGAAAGATCCTCTGGGACGTAATCAACCATTTCAATCTACAAAAAGAAGAATTCACATTAGCTTAATTAAAATTCTGGCTAAACAACTAAACACATCCAAACTCTGCTAAACTAATACCGCAAAAATCAGCGTAGAATTCGGGGGAATACTCCCAGTGGCTGCTTTACCATAAGCATAATCAGGATGACATATCAATTTGGAAATCTCCCCACGCTTCATACCAGCAACCCCAACATCCCATCCTTTAATGACCTTTCCTAAAATACAAAAACAACATTTATTTCACAAACAATCCCACCAGGAGTACACTTTAACCAATAAAACTGCCCTTTTTACCGTCGCCCAGAAGGAATTTAAAGGGAGGTCCCTGTGTATTGCTCCTGTCGAATTCAGTTCCGTCGGAAAGGTTGCCCACATAGTGAACCAGCACTTCCATTCCATCGCTGGCACAAAGGTCACCAGCCTCCCCCTCTTTGATGACCTCTTTCCACAGCTTCCCATCCCCGTGAACCGAAATGTCTACGGCAGAAATACCCGGAGTGACCCCCAAGGGTACCGCGTCCTCTTGAAGGGGTACTGGTGGACTTGCATCCCCGACCGCAAGGGTACCCTCCATAGGTACTCCGTCTCCCGCTCCTCCTAAATCCATCCCTCTTATACTTCTGCTCGAGATATCTACTTACTCTTCAACCAGCCGATAAAAGGTCACGCTAAGGTCAAGGTCAAACTGGAATTTTGAGAAATTTAAATAAATTACTCAAGAAATCACACAAACGCTGGAGCGTGGAGGTGAAGTTGGAGCGTAGAGCGTGGAGCGTGCCAATAAATTATAATTATAAATTCCTTACCTTTTTCTTCACTATTAGAAGAGGAAGAGGGATAAATTATCAAAAAGAGGGTGGTCGTGGTGAGTTTTTCTAGTATTTCTCAAAATTTTAGCAAATTAGTTCTGCTTCCTTCCTTCCTTCCTCTCTTCAATAAATCATAGCTCCCTCTTCTCTTCTCCTCTCTACTCTATAAAATCCCAATTCATCATTGTCTCATTGAGGACGCTTGTTGGAGCGGTTGTCGGGTCAGAGGTCAATGTCATGACCCTTTCGTTAGTCTGACCTTATCCTTGAACTTAAAAATGGGCCACACCCCCTCTTGATCATTTTTAAAAAGCTCTCCAAACCCCGTTCTACGGGCTATTGGCCTAAACAAGGGGGTACACGAAGGGTACACATTGTACTCCTTAGTTTTCCAATGTACCCCCCCCCCTGGAATTCCCGATTCACCCTATCCTTTACATGTTAAGCAGGCCCCGCTTAGCCACACCCCTTCGTATCCTTTAATGCTATTTGTACCCCTTGGTACCACCTCGTGGTTGCGCCTATGCACGTTGGAGCAGTTTGCATAAACTGAAATGCATATATTTAAAAAAAAACAGTTGTATGATTTTTAGGTTTGGCCGACCGTTTTTGAGAAGTTTGCAGATTATAGTCAATGATAGCCAAGCCCGTATTTCATCCCAAGTGGATGGTCTACCTTCGGGAATCGGGACGCAGGTTGTTGAAGTTGGAGAGAGACTCCCAAAAACTACATTAGAAAACGATGGGGTAGAATGTACCCTCGTACCCCCAGTGTGGTTGCATAAACCGACTCTTTGTTTCAGGTTGACGGTGACTGTCTTGTAAAACTTTTTTGGAGATTGCCAGTTCTTATACAATTAGATTTGGAGGGGGTGGATTTAGAGGAGTTTCAATTTTGGATGAAAGAGAGGATTTAATGGAATGGTCCGTGTTTATGGATAAACTTGACCAGGAAGGGTCCATTCATCCTTTTCTGCAGATTCGCAGGGACTGAGGGCCCTTTTCGAGTAAAGGTTGGTGGGATGCGGAATAAGGGATTTGGGAAATAATAATACAATTCATCAATTCATGTATTTATTTCGTCCTTATAATAATAATCGCTCTAAAACTAAGTATAGTTCAAAGGAAAATTAGTAGAAGTATGGTCCTAGTTTTGTAAATTAGTAATTTATAGTTAAGCATATCTGGTTTTTTTGTCCCGTACTAACTAGCTTTACTAGGTGTATTTTGCTTATGATTTAATTATATAAGCATTTGTTCAATAAATTATTGCACTTGGTTGTGAGAATAAAATAACGTAAGTTAACGTTTGGTTAATTATTTAAAACTAAATGAGTGACTTCAACTAACGATGTATATATGTCGAGTTTACCGAGTTGGTTTTATACCGTATTTCCCGTTTTAATTGCTCCCCCGGAATAATTCCCCCTCCGGTTTAATTCCCCCCTACCTTTCCATGTTTAAGTCCCATCTTGTCCATGTTAATAGAATTTATAATTTTCCCTTGGAAGTAATAAAGCCCCAGGGGAATTAAAGCAGGAAATATGGTAGTTTTTCAGTGACAAGATAAGAACAAGTTTACGTTTATGTTACCATGTCGAAGTCAAAAGACAAAGGGAACGATATGAAGGGTCAGGGTCAGGGTCAGGGTCAGGGTCAGGGTCAGGGTCAGGGTCAGGGTCAGGTCATTCATGAATCATGAAGTTAAAGAGGAATGTGAGACTGTGTCCTGAGGGGACTTTTATCATTAAAATCATTGAGTTCCCCATCCTGTAAAAATACCTAGAACGTTCTGGGTATTCTCAGATATTCCTTATTAAAAAGGGTATAAATTCCATCAGAACTTTTTAGAAAAAGCCAACTTTTTTTGTTGAAGCGTTATTTATTTTAGAAATAGGGAAAAAGCTATTTGTAGTCTTTCAGTAAAGCTGGCATTTCCTCAGGTGCTTAGTAGTCCTTCAGTGGAGACAGACGGTTTCTAAAGCATGACTCAAACGGTCTTGTTTGACCTGTCGTATCGAATGGATTTCCAGAAATAAAAATAATTAACCTTTGAGTTATTAAAAAGTAGGAACTGAGCTATTTAGTTGGATTTCTTGAAATAAATGACAAAAGCTATTAGCCTAGCTGGATAGAACTTGAACTTGAAAGTTGAAACCTTTCATGTTCCTCTTCGCTACTAAATGTATATTCTTTAACTCCAAAATACAGCCATTATGCCATGTAACAGTGAATGAAACGGACACAAAGCAGTTACAATGGTTGCCATCACTTTGAGCAGTCGATTGACTTGTTTTTTTTTGTATAAAAAAGTCTAAAATAAAACTCGCAATGTTCATGGCCCAGGGGCCTCATGACCCTTGCATATGCATCGATAGAAAGTAAGGTTGGAGGTACTTAAATCCATGATTGCAATAGCTTGCTTAGAATAACGGGATATGAAAACAATCACGTACTGTTTAGTAGAGGTGAAAAAGTTTCAAATGCATATATTTTTTTAAAACCTTCTTTCCAGCTATTCTGTCTACTCTTCTCTGTAGTTTTATATGGACTGTTTTAAAGCTACTGCTACACTTTAATGTCAAATCTAACTGGCTCATTACCATTTGAGGGAAATACGTTGGCCTCTTTAGCAAATTTCCACAAGAGACGAAAAGTGTTGAGACTCTAAGATTACTTATTCGAGTTTTAAGTGCGTTCGTGATCATGAATAAGTTTCGCGTTTGGTCAACCGTTTCATTCATATCCCTAGGAATTATAGTAATGTCCGTGTCAAGACTGAGCCACGCGCTTCATGATGTCGAGATCGGTGATGAAGAGCATGAGGAGAGTCGGGCAACGTCATATTTGTTAAATAAAAAGACAAAGAAAATGTTTCTAAAAATGTTTCGAAGAAGGATTAATATCCCTGAGGATAGCGTTCTATCGTTAAATCTTCAGGTCAGCAGACCGAACCTATTCCCAGGAATATGGAGTCAGGAAGAGGGCTTTATTGTTGATGGTGTATTGGAGTGGCCTATGTGGTGTAAGCTGCCCATTGAAAGATCCTTTACCAAAGCATTTATTGAATCTTAAAGCACAGGCATTTCTTATTAATGATTTTAAGTGGAACTGGACGAGCTGGTTGCAGTAGTTTTGAATAATACGTCTACTACTAGTGATACTGATGGATTTACTGGAGACTCTGTGGATGCGAAATCTACTGCAATTTTGGGGGTGGAACGGTATGCAGATTGGAACAAATCTTTTTTATTACAATTTCATGCATCAATGTAAAATGGTGGATGATTTCCGGAAATTACTCCCCCCTAAATTACTCCCTCCTCGAAAAAATCCCCCTATCTTTTCTATGCTAAAAATTAAAAGTCGCCCTATCTTCCCCATGTTAAAAGTTTTTTTGATTTTTGGATTAAAAATTAACTCCCCCGGGGCAGTATTTTCCGGAAATACGGTAGGCATAGGCACGAAAGTGGAAAAATAGCGGAAACGCTTACTTAACTTTGTTATATTTTTCCCAAATGAGTTTGAACTTAACTGTTCTGAAATCCCTGTTCAAATAAAGTGAATTATATACACTTTTGAAAGTGTTTGCATTGCATGCACCTTTCCCGATCTATAGCTGTTACTAACGAGTAAAAAGAAAGTTGATTAGGAAGAGTAGTCCCATCGCAGGTAGCTACATGTTCTTTATCACTAAGCAAGGAAGGGTGATTAGAGTTTATAAGCTTCTTTAATTCCTTTCTCTAATCCTAGAATGTAACTCCGTCTCAGTAACTACTAAACTACTATCTCGTTACTGGTTTAGATGCCTGATCTACAAAAAAGTAGAGTGGGTCTTAGGATTTGTGACCCAACTATCGGCCCAGGTTTCACACAGTTGTCTCCTTAAATTCATTTGTGAGACTCACACAATCCACAGTTACTACCCGGACTTACCTCTCTCCATAGTTTTCGAACTCATTCATCTAATCCTGACGTAAGTTTTGCTCAGCAAAACCAGAAGCTAAAGCAACAAATAAGTGGTAAACCTATCTACCACTGCTTGTACCTATTTAACATTTTGAATGGAGTATCAATAACGTTGGCTTGAATAGCATGGGCTACGCTAAGCAAGTATTTTCATCCTGATTTGCATTTCCAATTATCAAATCCTTTCAGACCGAGTTTCGGTGCAGAAGATACCTGCCATCGGGAGTACATTGGGGCCGAAAACTTTGGCAGGATGTATGGCAGATGTGATAGTTATGAGGCCCAGTGCCCGTATAGCTTTGGGGGTATTCTCATCCGTAATTTCTTCCCACAGTGGACAAAATCAGACTATCGCCCTGAACAGGATAACAAAGTTTCTGCCTTTAAATGACCATTAGACTATTACTCAAATTGTATTTAATCCGTGCTAAAATAATGTAAGAGATGTTCGCTTCAGTTGTTTTACTGATTGTAAATTATTTATTTACTGAAATTAAAATAATACTATTAAGACATTAAAATGTTGAAAGGAAGAGGTTGGTTGGTATACAGAAAAATGTATAGAATGCTCAGATTGTGGTTTCGTTTAGGGGCATGGATTTCATCATTACTTCATTTGCATTATCTTCGACAAATCTTCGCTATAAAGTCATGAATAGTAAAAGGTATAAGATATAGGAGGACATGTAATGGTTGAATTTAAATAAATGAGAATGATTTCCAGTTTTACATTTTCTATAACGAGGTTATTAGCGAGGCACGAGAACTTGGCTAGAAACTGCTCGACCCCTTCCAGTTTTTCGGATGGACCCACACAATTTTGAGCCTAAACATTATAAAAATCATATCATATTTTACCAAACCTATCAGTAAGGGTCACTCAGTTTAATATTGTATGCTACCTGGTGTTTATACGCCACTCCCTGAGTGCATCGAAGGTAGTTTCTGTACGTGTAATCAAATGGAGGCTCTCTGGGTAAAATATCGTACGGTTTGTTTAAAATAGTGGGATCCTGAAAATAAAAATCATGTTCGTTGATTTCCTTTGGTTCATATCCTTAAACGATATCTTATCCTAACAATGTATTTGCTTCCTAGTTTCATATATTGCTAATTTTATGTTCTGAATCATTGAACGTTACTTACCCGCAGCATTGGATAGCATATGCTGTATTCAGTTCCACTTATGTATTTATCAAAGCACATTTCAACTTTGGTTATATGTTCTTCCTGAAATCAACCCAATAAAATGTATTTTACATTTTTCTGAACATTATCTCTGCCGGTTGACCGTATTAGGGTCAAACATTTAAGATTTTTCAGACTTTATAAAACGGTCACTAACTTTAGAAAGTTGAGATTGGGGTAATTGGGTCGAATTGAAGCAAAGACTGCACTCGTAGAAATCTACTAATGGGTTTATTTCTCGAGTTCTGTAGCACATCACGGCAGATACTTGGGTGAGCATGAACCTTTTAGGTCAAGTAATAGCAGAACATGTTATGCTTTTTAGTTCAGTTTAGTTCACAAATTAATAAAATAAATAGTAATTTTAGTAAGAAGTTCCGTAGTCGAATTTATGAGCTCTGTCTTTTTGCTTTACCTTGCAAACCCTTCAGTGTCTTCACGATCTGTCCCTTCTGAGTCTTGTAAGGGAATTCTATCGTTTCCTTGTCTCAGGCCTTCATTGCCATCAGCTAATGCGAAGAGTATCTTGACCAAAATATGAATGGAAGGCTTTAGATCAAGGATTATTTAGCTCTGCCCTGGTAATACAACTTTTAATCCATGCTTATGAGTTGCAACGGCCTAGTATGAATTTACCTCCGGACCGATTTGACTACTGTCGTCTGCGGGCATCGACACCGCCATTCCGACAATAACTGATACCAGCAATGCAGACTTTAAGTCCCTCATGATTTGTCTTCTAAAAATTGGTAAACAAGAACGCGGATCAATAATATCAAACAATGCTTACAATTCTCCTACAACTTAACTCTTCACTACACAAGGATCAAAGATCAATTGTCCATTTGAAGAATAATTCCTTGTCTTAAATAGCGGAACAGTATCCCTGTCTAAATCAACACCAAAGATAAGTTTTTGGAAGGATCCTCAAAAGAAGCTTAATGCCTGGATGGATATAGATAATCCCAACCCGTTGTCGATGTCAGAATGAGAATGAGGTGCACAAAATGTTAAGAGTTTCTCTGTACAATTCCTATTCAGTCTAATCCGCAGATTAGATACTCAGAAATATTGAGGATGTGAGAAGCTTGTAATCAATTAATTACCTAGCTCTGTTGGATTGAAATACAAGAAGGTCTTGGAGGCTTCTTCCCAGTTGATAAAAAGCTACGTATAGTTATGCAGTTAATTTAATCGAAGAAGTCAATCAAATGTAAAATTACGAAAATAGTATTCAAGCCATGTTCATGAGACAGCTAGTAAAGACGATACCGTATTCATGCTTTATATTCTCAGGCTTTTTAAGGTTGAATTTTAAGACTTAGATGACGATAGGGTTACCGATGTGCTTTACTGTCTATGCCGTGGGAACCGGTGGAGTACTTTTTATATTGTAATCTAGAATTGCTTAAACTAACTGATAATCAATGCTGAACATTTGCTTCAAACTCACGTGATTATACCTAAGGTGCTCATCAAAGTCCAACTTCAAACAACAAAACCTAAGCTAAAGCTAATGCAGGTACGTCAAAAAAGGGAAGGGGAAAAGTTGTGGATAGTGGATGGATAACAACAGCCTGTAATGGTAGACATGGTGTGTAATCATTGAAAAATGGTAAATTATTAATAGGTTGTGTTAATGAGGAAGCAAACTTAGATTGGCTGTAAATATCCTTAAAAACCAGCAGCCCACCAGTTATAATTACTGCCACAAGTTGGAAGTTGTTTTTAGTGGATTAGTTGATTTACGATTGAGTTGAGATTGAACTTGAGCATGAAGCATAGATTGGGGATGAAGTTTCGCTCCCACGGTTGATATACTCAACCTTGGTCATTAGTTTAATCAGTTAGGTTTGTTAGTTGGCAGCATTCATGCTTTCTTGTTATTTATAAAACAGTAAAGGCTGATTTTGCTGGAAATTCATTCACACAGGATTCTTTCAAACCTTCCCTTGTGTCAAAATATGATCGTGCTGATTACTACTAACTAATGATGCCTATTTGAATGTTTGATGTTACTGAACACTACCTCTGGTGGGTCTGGTCATTAAAGTAGATAGGTCATTAATCAAATACATTTTTTTGTTTATTACCTGCTCAAAATATTATTGCGGAAGTAGGAAAAAACATTTCTCACAGAAGATTAATTAGAATAAGTTATTTAAAGCGTGAAAAGGATGTTTTTGTAAAAAACTAGACTTAATTAATGTTGAAATCCTGATTTTTCTGAATTTTTACCTCAAAGCAATTAGATTAGTGATTTTAATAAAAGTTAAGTCCGTTAATGGAATCAATATTGTGAGTTTAAATGAAGTTAGTCCACAGAAACGGAAGTTTCTGCTCTTAATATCTTCGGTTGGGTTAGTTCTGTAAAAGTCCAAAACTCTTCATTTCATGGTTCCGCAAAAATGACAAAAACTCACTAAACCCTACCCCTTTTTTGGTTTGCGTTACTCACGGTATTCGGTGTGACAAGTTCCTAAATCCGAAAACGTTGGAGTGTAAAAGTCCAATCTTTAAAACAGAACAAACATGCAAAGTATGTATCATCCAATCTTGTTATCTCTTATCTTGACTAGAATAATGAAGATCTTCAACTTCTTAGAAAATTAATGGTAGAATTGCAGAAGTACAAATACTGGTAGTAAATATATATGCATTTACATTTTTTTAACCATTTTCCTGCTTGGCACTAGTCCTTTCAAAAATTTTCAATGAAATATTGCTACTAATTCTACAGCAATACAAGAACCATTAAAGTTTGGCTCTTACTTTGTAAAAGTTGTTCAATTACAAGACACTCGGAAAGATATGCAATACTTTTTAGCCTGTCTAAGGCTTATGTAACCACGGTGTCCGTCTATCTGCTTGTACGATAACTCAAGCATGGGTTATGCTAGCTTTACCAAATTTGCTAGGTTAACTTGTCAGGTTAAAAGAAAGAGCCCTATTGAATTTCGTGACAATCGGACGAAGTATTGATACCCCTGCGGGTCAAGCCAACCCCCAGGGGTAAAAATCTCGAAAATTAAATTTTGGAATTTGGTTCAAAAGTGGTCAAGTTTAAGTAACTATTCTCGAATGTAAAAGTTGTGCAGCCCGTGGGGGTCAAAAATGCCCAAGAAGTCTAACCCCTGAAGAACTACTTTTCTACACATTTATAACCATTTATAAATAAAAGCTATGCATTACCATTTTATTGTTAGTTATAAATGTAAGGGGCTGAAAGAAGTGACCCAAAGGGGGTGCCACACCCTTAGGGGCTTAGACCTCACCACCTTTTCAGAAAACCCTAGGAATTAATGCTTAGACAGGTTCGGCTAGCTGTTCAGAGGAGGTTTGATAAAGGGTTGTATTTGGAATATTTTTTCTTTCTTTTAGGGTTCTTTCAGGCTTTCTACGAATATTGTAACACTTTTTTCAGTTAACTACTCATACGTGAAGCAAGTTGTCAGTAAACAACTTTGGAAGATGTCCACTTCTCTAGCCATTCGGAAATGCAAGTGGAGCGATCAAATGCACATACAAACGAAGATCGGCTTGGAATGCTCGACTTTCTTCCAAGAATCTGTGAAGAGGTTTAGTGTTTGCAGATCACAAGCGTTGCTTAGATTTTTTAGTACCGTAAAGTCGCGCATTACAGCCGCCCTCGTTAATTTAGCCGCATCCGTTTTTAACATAGCCCAAAATAAAAA
>JAQFZX010000381.1:0-63276 GCA_034682405.1 Hydroisotoma schaefferi | reverse complement strand
TACCCCCCCCCCCCAACACACGTATATGAGTAAAGCAGTTACCCCCCCCCCCCAACACACGTATATGAGTAAAGCAGTTACCCCCCCCCCCAACACACGTATATGAGTAAAGCAGTTACCCCCTCAGAATAAGCATGCACATGAAACCATTACCTAAAACGCTGTGTGTTCTTTTTCATGTTGTTCTGAGGTGTATTAAACAAACTATACACAGCTATTTTTGTATGAATAGTATTGTTTAGCCTAACTGGGATTCTATCCCAATGCGTCAGGCAGACCATCTGCCACACTTAGTGCACTAAACCATTAGTGCGGTAATGGCGTTTTATACTAATTTAACTTACCTAAATGTATAGGTCCTTTCCGTTGATGACGTATACAATAACCATTCACTTGATGACGTCACAACGTGCGTACCTCAGGATAGTTCCACCCCTTGCCCTCACCTCCGGGGTAAATCCTTACCGCGCACGGACCCCCGGCGCTCTGCTTTCAATTATGTTATCACCCCCACCTAAATCCCCATTTTCTGTTACCCCGTCAAATGCAAATTGTTTCAATTGCTTTTTTTAAAACTTAACACTCTTTTGGCTAGCAGATCTGAAAGAAAGCATAAAAAGGCTGTGTGGTGTAGTAAATGGAGGTTGAGGGATAATGGGAAAGAGGAGCTACTAAGCACTATCTACCTTTCTCTTCTTTATTGTAGGTATAATGGCCAAAACAAAGATAACACTTATCTTTTATATGCATCAATCTTCTAGAGGGAAGTGGGCCTAATAAAGGACTGTGAATGAATGATTCAAGGAACAGACATTAACAATCAAAGGTTTCACCTGGCGATTTAATCTGACCATAAAAGTTATCCTATTTGTAATAAACAATGTAAAGAAAGAGGCATGGAAGACGTTTAGGAAAGGTTAGTTCCCTATCGATTATCTTCTCTTGGTCTTAGTTAGGAAGGATGTGAGTGAAGAAGACGTAACAAAAGTCATAAAACGTAGATCATGTATAGCACTCAACTGTACACACGCATGATACGTAGACAGATAACCGAAGTGCATGCAATCAAGCGTTTGAAGTCCCAACGGGAGCACGACCGCATATCACGCGACATGATATCAAGGGGACGGCAGGTTATCACAGCGACGGGTTATCACAGCGACGGGATATCAAAGCGACGGGATATCAAAGCGACGGGATATCAAAGCGACGGGATATCACAGCGACGGATTATGGCAGCGACTGGATATCACGCAAATACTGCAAAATGTATTGCAGTATGTATTCTACTTACTACAACATACACACGACAACATTACTGCTACTGTATTATGTGCCCCTTTAAGGGGTCAAAGGGCCCTTACACTTAAAGAGACATATAATACATCAATTCACACGAAATTAAGCGTAGAAGCGAATGAAAGCAATGAAAAGGGTCCAGTCTAGAGGTACTGCAAGGACCTCTTTAAGGGGTCAAAGGGCCCTTACACTTAAAGAGACATATAATACATCAATTCACACGAAATTAAGCGTAGAAGCGAATGAAAGCAATGAAAAGGGTCCAGTCCAGAGGTACTGCAAGGACCTCTTTAAGGGGTAAAAGGACCCATGCACTTAAAGAGACATAATACACCAATTCATACTGCAATATATTTTGCAGTATTTGTGTAAAATCCCGTCGCTGTGATAACCTGCCGTCCGTCCCCCTGATATCATGTCGCGTGATATGCGGTCGCAGACTCGTCCCAACAAAGGGATTTCAAAGTGAACACTGAAAAAATCAGTCTTTCGCGTCCATGTATAAACTCATATCTTGGAGAATGGTAAGAAAGAGCGGTTCTGATACCTACTCCTTGCTGTAGTTTGCTTACAGTTTTTATAAATTACTTTATAAAATGCCTTAATATGTAGATCTATACTGCTACTTACTGTAACAATAACATTATATGAAAATCATAATTATGAATACAATTAAATGCCCGCTTGCTATATGTGCATTCCTTATTTTTTCTCCTCATTTTTGAGATTGGTTTAACTGTGTACTTCATTTTTTACAGGTAGATAGAGACCAAATCCTGGGTGATGCATTTCGGTTCTTCTGCTAAACAGGAGGAAGTAAAAAAAATCCAACTTTCGAAGTAGAAGAATAAAGTCTATCAACCGAGTGAGTTGAGAAATGCTATATTAGGGTGGATGTTGATAAGAGATGTATTTATGAGAAATCTAAATCATGTTAGCATATGTAAGCCTTCCAGTCAAGCAGCCGTACTAAACGAACCATATCGTGCTTTCCATTCACTAACATTAATACTAACAAGTGTGAGATGCAAAGTATAAGCAGATACGAAGAAGAGTGAAAGCATGATGCCAACTACACACACAATTGAATACAACAAGGAAAGACAAGAAATGTTCTTCATCCCTTCTGGAGCTCATTTTCATTTCCTAGAACTTTTTATCCACACCGGATGGATCGCTATTCTCTTTCTTACTGGGACTGGGACTGCTCTGGATCTGAAAGCAAAATGAAATGGAATAATTCAATTCCACTCTCATATTCTAGTAATTCCAAGTCCAACTTCCACCAGTCGTAAAAGGTTTCAACGCTCCAGTAGTACCAATTCTCTCATCTCAACCCAATAATACCTATAACTTTTTAGCAGAACTAAAGTAGTAAGTTATAGTGTATAGGATGGTGAAATAATATCAGAAACCTTCTTGGCTGTTACAACTACTCGTTGTACATATTCCAGAAGAAGTACACTTTCCATTCAGCCTTCAGAGAAGAAAAGTAGCAGTCTAACAT
The DNA here is from genome assembly GCA_034682405.1 of Hydroisotoma schaefferi. Taxonomy (NCBI): domain Eukaryota; kingdom Metazoa; phylum Arthropoda; class Collembola; order Entomobryomorpha; family Isotomidae; genus Hydroisotoma; species Hydroisotoma schaefferi. The sequence continues at coordinate 60,470 of JAQFZX010000381.1, read as the reverse complement.
TCCATCCATCAGTCTTTCAACTAATGAGAGTCCTCCATTTCGCAATCCTAGGTAGCCAGGCGGGTTCCGCTGTTCTTTCCTCTTGCCTCGTTTCTACATTTATTGAAGGGTTTCCAGCATTTACGCAGTGCAAGCTTTTAACACAATTAATGAATGTACATTCGATATCGGTACAAGGAAGGAGAATGATTGGTTATTTCGGTAATGGGGAAAGTCCTGACTTCTAAGTGAGTTTGGTAGAGGTGAGAAAATAAGAAGGGAACAGTCCTTTGTTTGTTAAAGTTGATACGTTGGGGTCTAAATGGGACGCTTCGTATCCCGTGGATGTTGATAACTATTGTGGATGTCAGTTTTTGCTAAAAAGTTAGCGTTATACATAGATCTACGCTGCGTAAGAAAAATTATATTTTAGATGGTAACGTTGTGAAAAATTTGATTTTTCTTGGAGAAATACCCTTTTTCTATCTTTCCCAAAGAAACTGTATCTTCAATACTATACATCATATTACCAAAATCGGATCTAGCGTCGTTAAAAATAAGCTTCTTAGCTGATTTCCACAATAATAGAAATAGAAATGGGTTTAGGCGAGGAAAGTTGGGAAGTCTAAATGTGTTAATTTTTATTCCAAGGCAAGGATAGTTTTCTGCGTTCAACCGAAGCGATCTCCAGGTTTGAGAGGGATATAAAGTTCTAAGTTTGGATATAAGTTTCCAGCACAAAATCCCGACGGTTTCCAGTTAGATTTAAGGATGGTTAGAATAGGAACATGACGAATTAGCTAGTTTACAGAACGAGGATTGGCTTGATTGACGGATAAAATAAAAAGGAGCAGACTGTGAACTTTTGATGCAGAGTTTATTGACGATGAATTAATGACTGAGTATGGCCCACATTATACATGGCAATTTCATAGAACGGTTTACGTGATGTGAGCTTCCAGGGATAACTTTACTGTTTGAAGTAAACTTCGGAACAACAAACTTCAATTTAATCTCACATTTCATTTTTTGTACGCTGCATTATGTTACATTCATTATATGGATAATTTAAGGTCTTCATTTTAAAGGAATGCTGCTATTGGAAGACAGGACAGCAGCATTAGTATCGATATATGACCGCTATTATGTTTTGGATAGCCGTTTTCAAAATATTGTTCGACCTCCTACGTCTAACTTGTTGATTTAACTCATTTAATCAGTTAGTTATAACGGAATCAACAAAATTAAGCGTTGTGAAGTTGAGATAGTAGTCAAGGATGATGAAATCCATGTGAAATTAAGCATATTGAAATTTTTAAAAAATTATGGGATTATGGGATGCTATTAAGATCACAGAGCAGGTATTTTGAAGCTCAACCGTGCGACTCCTCTTTAATCAAAGAGTCCTTTTTTATCAAACCTTAAGGCTATTCCGTTTTTTTGTATTTAAAAAAATGGGCATAACTTCTTTGGTTTAAAAAGCATTATTTATTCGTAATTTGAACATTGACGAACAACAAAACAAACATTATAGCATTCATAAGCCTAATATGCATTCAGTTCAGTTAGTTTTGCGCTCAAGTTGGTTTACATAACAACGACATGAAACCATAGATTATAATGTTTAATTATTCATATGGGATGAAATTTATTAACCGATTGAACAAGGTACAGCACAGGTATTTAATTTGTAGCCTCTAACTGTCTAATACATCATTACTAACTTTTAACGATCCTTTATTCAACTGTACAAAAATCACACGAATTACAGTCAGAGTCAATGAATTACAAGCGATAATAACCTGTTAGGTAGCTTTTGGGTTTGTTTAATCTCCAACAGCCTATATTATTACTAACTAACGCTACTACTAAATTAGTTTTTGTACGTTACCCATCATTGTGTACTGTTGGCCCAGCTCTGTAACAGAAGATGCTATAATTATAGTCACAATTCCTATCCTAAATCATGAACTACGCGTGTCGGAGCTGGTTACCAAGTCAGTAATATGCACGGGAAATGGTAATGGTAAGATGATATTCCCAATATTAATTTATACAATTATTACGACACAAATATAACCGTTAAATATCATAAACATGTCATAATATCCTCTAAGCTAATTTCTGTTCCTTGACTAGATAAGTTGCTATAACTTCTTTTTTAATGCTCATTTAATAATACTGATGACATAACTTGCTTCTAAGAAGTTCTTGCACGATATATAGAGGGTAAAATTGACATGTAGCACATAACTTTGTTAAAATTACAACTATAATCCCATATTAAATCTCAGTAGCAAGCGGTTATTTTCCTCAAACCAAACCCGTGGACCATGAAAATCGTATAACAATGATTTAAATTGGTTCCCATTTTGTAGTGAAGCGTTATATTTCAACAATGTACAAACAGTTTTATGAATTTAACATTAGTTGACTTCAGAGCTCAGCACCAAAGGGCTTCACCCTCACAGCGATATAAATATACTTATAGCCCACGATAAATTTTTTTTAGTAATTCCAGAAATTATAACATCTCTCATATTTACCTAGGTAATACTGGGTGGACGGTAAACAGGGTTCTAAACAAACTTTTCGAATTATTTTTGCTAACATAGAATTTCAAGAATACAGATATAATTCTGATAAATGTATGACTACATAATGTAGAGGGTTATGTGGCTGGAAGGGTAATATTTCCAAAAAAATAGATGAACACAGTGCAGTGGTAAGTGAGGAAATGAGATAGGAAGCACACGGGCAGAGAAAGCGTACGTTGTTCAAGCTGTTTTGTTTAGAGAAAGGGTTAAAAGAGCTGCGTTGAGCTGGCCCTTTGGGTCTCTTTCTTTGCACCTTAAAGGTCGCGCTCTCATTATTTGTCGTCGTCGATCGTCGAACGGTCAGAATGTCGCTTGGTTGGTCGAATGGTCAAAGCTAGGTGAGTAGGAGGAGACCTCAAGGGTCCGCTTAATGCAGCTATTTTATCCCTTTCTCTAAAAATACGGGAACAACCTACGCACGTCCAGCCTCGTCGGCTCACATAGCTATTTCCCCACTTACCAAATGGACATTGAGTTGGTCTATTTTTTGGAATAACTAAGCTTCCCGTCACATTTAGGGTGAATGCGAACGTTAGGATTTTGTCCAAATGAAGTTAATCCTCTGCTATTTCTTCCATTGGGATAACAACTGCGGGTACGAGGATAGATTGTCTCCTGTTTTGAAGTTAACAGTTATTCATTTTACTGTTTGATTTGGAGACTTATTTATGGTCGGTCTGAAAAATTCAGGAAGTTAAATCCTAATCTGATACTCATGATCATTTTAGATTCTATTGTCCAGCAATTCAGTAACTATTCAATCAAAAATAATCGTAAAAATAGGCCAATAAATGACAGGAATACCATTTAGACAAAAAAAATATTCCAAAGGGAAAAGGACTTAGGTAAATCGGCTATTAAAAGTAAAAACAAGGATAAATCCAGCTAATAAATTCATGACCTTTTGCTGACCTTTAGTCTACAGTACCAAAATATGCCACGGTAACTATCCAGGTTTAGCTCCAGGCTTAATAATTCAAGGATTAAATTGCATACCCCTTCTGCACCCCTCTACACTTACTGTGCTGTTTGACCTTACTCCTTCGAAGGAAAACTGAGCAATTCAATAACATGGGCAGGATAGGGTACATTTTTACTTTTAACATGGAAATGCAGCATTGTCACAACCACTGAGGGCACGAAGGTACATTTCTACCCCATCGTTTTCCAATGTACCCCTGGTATTCCCGATAAGCTCTATCCTTTACATGCTAATCAGACCCTACCAAGCCACACCCCTTCGTATCCTTTAATGATATTTGTAGCCCTTGGTACTCCTTCGTGGTTGCGCCTGCTATGAAAGATGGTTGGGCACTTTACCGGGGAGGCATTATTTCTGTATTTATTTCCGACTTTGCTTCTGCCCCGACGGTGAGTCGAAACCGGAAAAAGGTCAGAAAAAGGTCATGAATTTATTAGCTGGATTTACCCTTGTTTTTTACTTTTAATAGCCGATTTACCAGTCCTTTTCCCTTTGAAATATTTTTTTATTTTGTACTTTTAAGCGAATATGCTTTTTTAAACCCCATTTTAATATACAGGGTGATGTGATGATGTACTGTTAGCATTACTAGCTAAAGTATGGCAGTAACTATGGTTACACAGTACATAATTTCGGGCCACCCTGTACATCGTTAAACTTAAGAAGTGCAATTATGGCTTACAATTATTATAGAATTAAGTATAGAAATTTCTAAAACTTAACTCTGTACTAATTAAACTTCAGTTGCTATGTGGGTAAACTGGGTTTTTGCAAACGGCGTACTTTGAAATCGTCGTAACTTCCAAAGTTGATTTTTAATTTTGACTAATTTTAAAACTGTTGACAGCAAAAGTTGCCTATTGAACAGGGCTACAATAACTGACGGAACTTGAGGGTAAAAATATTATTATTTAAAGTCATTAGGTCGTTTTGCGTCATTCAAAGCCGTTTTTAGTAAGGAAAGAATATTTTTGGGGTACCCAGTTTTTTGCTCACTATGTACTAAACATTTTCTATTACTTTTGTCCGAACTTTTTTCCTCTAACCCAATCCGTTTTCGCTGTAGCCCTGGCTTAAGTTTTCAGACCCTCTTGGAAACGCTTACTTAGGCTTTTTTTATTTTGCGTCGTCATGTGGTTTTTTTTCTATTCACCTAAGAAAAATCCTAACGGTTGTACCCTTCACATTTCTATAGCCTAAATAGGTCAGAATCCTTTGTAGTCATGGAATGCAATGATCGCAAAAATAATTCGAAAAGTTTGTTTAGAACCATGTTTACCGACCACCCATTACATTAAAACATGACATTCTGATGGCAATAACATTGAACTGTAATCAGATTCGGAGCTTTGTTACCGTCTCCAAATAATCCATCTCATATGTCCTTCGCTTTTTCCCACATGGAACTTTCTTTATACTTATACCTCGAGTCTTGCTACACCATAGAACTGGGAAAAAACGATACCTTTATCCCTGCATAAATATACATCAGTAAAAGTAAAATATAAAAATCCAAAAGTGCACAAAGTAAATATAATGTAATCTGTAACCATAATGAATTTGTCAAATGACGATGAGAATGAATGAGATAAGTTGGTTTGATTTATCGGTTGAATGAAATTAGATCATCGTTTGGTAAAAACAAATAAAGCTATCCAAAGTTGATTAGCCTTGAACAGTTAATTAATGTGAATCCGAGCCATGCTCAAGCTCATTGTTCCCTTCACTGTCTTCTCCAAGAGATGATAGAAAAATGGGTAGGATCTGAGGCGGTGGCTTCTTCTCCCGTTGACAAACACAACGGCAAATAATTTTCTTGAACGCGAATCGAAAATCCTTAGAGAAGAGAGCGTAGATGCATGGATTTATTGCACTGGAGCATAAATTTAACAAAAAACTACTTCAACACATACTCTTCATATGTTTAAAGCTGCGTTAGATCGTGATAACCTTATCCATATTTTTTAAAAAAGCTTCAAAGAAGAGTCTGGAAACATACCTGTTACAATACCCGAGCCAAAAAAGTACAGAGAAGAGGAGGGGTGGAATGCATGTTGGCCAGAATGCCCGGATCACATAGATAGTGAAGAAGGGGCACCAGCACCCAATGAACCCACCGACAATGATCCCTGGTAGAGGAAGTGACAAAAAGTATTATAAAGAATCCGGAGCACAGCTTATGGCATTATTTTAACCTGGTTCAGAGACCGTAGAACTAAACGAATAATAATGGTAGTTTTACTCATATAACATCGAGGTTTCATGCTTTCACGGCGTTATCTGCATGCATCTTGCAAGTTGAGCTGTAATTATTGTGATTTGAATGGAGTAGTTTTTCAAAGTCAGATCAAAACAGTGGAAGGACGATCTTTAAAGAAGCCTTGCTTACTTTATTTCTACTTTCTAGTCATGCATAATGCTACCTAGTGCTGGATAACTGCGAATGTTAGATGTGCAAGTCTTAGAAAGTTTTCTAAGGAAGTTTGCTCATATATCATCTCTAATGGAAGATATATTAAGTCAAATATCAGATAGAAGGAGGTAGATTTATTTATATACCGAAATCTTGTATAAACTCATTGAGTTATAGTTATAGATAAATATGCAATGTCTCACAATGTGACTGTATCTGTTCCGGCTGCATATAAATTCTCTGTACCATTCCAACTTTTCATGAACCGTTAAGAAAAAATATAAATTGCAAATCTCTGCTTACCTAGATAATGTGCACACTAAAATCAGACAAGCATGTTTCTAGATGCATACCGTATTTCCCGATTTAGTTCCCCTGGGAAATTATTGTTTCAAATGGCCCGAACCCCCTGGGAAATTAAACCGGGGGGGGGGGGAATTAAATCGGGAAATACGGTACGCTTCACAAAAACTTGAGGAATTTTAGTCCTACTTTGAAATAGATATGGATGCATGGAATAATAGATAGTGGAAAAGTGGAATAGGAAAAGTTTTTGAGTATGCTCAACTTTCGCGACTACAGATATTTAGTGGTCAACACATAAGCAGGGACCTCTCGTCGTGTCATGTTTAAAAAACCAATCCCCGAGGGGAAAGTAAGAGTTCAGCCAAAAAGGGCAGGTTTTGAGGTTGGTTGTCGAGAATTGAGATGCTCTTATAAAAAAAACAACCACCTTGTTGTTTCGCAGGGAAGGTTCTTTTTTATATAAAATTTTACTTGAAGAGAAGAAATATTCGGCCTCTGTCGAATTAGAATGTATTTTGAGTCCAACATCCTCCTGACTTGATTTTTGGAAAGAAGCGTCAGGGAAGTTGAGCCTTCTTGTATGATTGAGACAGGTTAGATGATCTACTGTGATGCATACGACGAGGGTGGAGGTAGTTAACTGCTATTTGCCTTTAAAGTAAAAGCATTCGCATACGTTTGTGAGCAGAGACAATAAGTGGGAATGTCTAGAAGATAGAATGCTTTGGAATCCAAAATATCCGCAGATGAGATGCGATGAGTGAGATATAAATGAAAAGATGACAACAGAATAAGTTTAGACATGCTGATGGTATGTCTAAAAAATAGAACATTCCTCATACCTCTAAAGAAGAGTCAGCCGCAGACTTGCAACCATTTACTATTGGGTACTTTTCTAACAGTAACAACTTCTACTATTTGAACTCATGCATCAATACAAGGTATTAACAACCACAGCAACGTATGTAGATGTTGGCGAGCGAGGGTGTAAAAAGAGTTACCAATTTTGGGCACGTACCTAGAGTTTTTGCCGCTTTGGTTTCCATACGAAATCGCTTCACTTGAGCTTTGATGTTACGCTTCCCCATTTTCGAAATGAGTTTTGGTTTGGCATCGTCTGCAGAGCTAGAGCTTAAAGTCTCGTACTTGGTTACACAAAGTTTTGGGCTTGGAGATGGAGTTGAGGATTCAGAATCACTGCCGTGCATAAGTCGACGATGACCTTCCATCAACTGACCCCCCGGTTGATTCAGCTTTTTTTCAAGTTGTCGTCTAGATGAACTTGTGGCGTGCCCAGCGGTGCATGGAGACCCACCTTGAGAACACCCCGCTCTGTGTCCGTTGGGAGAGAAATTGGCATTGTAACTATTCCTAGGCTTGTAGGAAGCGGACCGTTTACCTATTTTGGGGTTAAAAAAACCATATCCAACTTTCGTGACGAGCATAACACGTTTAGAGCATTTGCCCGAAGTCATCTTCTCTACAGTTCATCCAGAGTTTGAATTTACTTCAGCTTCTAAAACCAATAAAACTGCACCTAACTAACCAAATTTCTTGTTGTTTGTTCCAACATTCATACTTTCTGTCTACCATAGTTTGTATTAGAATTAGAACCATCACCAAACTACACCAACCGAACTCAGAGGCCCAATTGCATTATCTTCAATCAAGAATACAATCTAATTGCATTTCATACTATCAACTGTTTCTCTCAAGTCTATAATCCTATTAATGGATTTACGTCATCCACTGTACTTAGGCAGCGTTTTTTGGTTGCTTACAATAAACTTATAATACGCCTTGGCTTTGCACTAATAACGTTTATGAATTACTTAACACGGTCAATTAAACTAGTTTAACCTTACTTGAAAGATGGGGTTTCGGAACAAACACCGACGGTAACATTTAAAAGTTCATTCTTTCTCTGCTAATCCGTGCCTAATACCTAGAAGTGCATGCAATTTAAATATCATCGATAAAGTTTTAATTTAACTATGCTAATACGCATCGGTGTAGAATTGAATTTAAGCAGTACAGATATCATACACTTGCGATCCATTACTAATTTTGTACTGGAAAACCCATACCCTCCTTGCATAAAGAACCGTAAAAAAAGGCCTTTGCTTACTGTTGCCGTAAGCTTAAAGTTAAAGCTTTTAAAGTATAATTTACATTTTAAAATTAAATGTTGTAAACGTTAGTAACGAAGAGGTGTAAACAACCATAAGATTTTATGGGATGTAACTACTACTACATGGTGCTAGTAAATAGCTTTCAAACGACACCCCATTTGAAAGGGGTTGATATTTAAACGTTTGGTGACCTTTGACCGTTGACCTCGGGGGGTTTTGCCCACAAGGTCGACTTTCGAATTCAATCTAAGTTAGAACCCCAGAAATTAATATCCGAAAATGTAAGTTGAGAAAGTGCAGCGGTTCAACAGTTATCACGTGAACGGACGAACAGAGTGAAAGTGCATTCCCTTAAAGAGGGGTCCACCTCTTAATAACATGCGTCCTATTTAGACGGCACACTCCTGTCATATGAACATTATTACAATTCCTCGAAACTTATACTAGTAAAAGGTCCAAGAATGTCGATACACTGCTGAACCAAAAATCAGCAAGATCCTAAAGGATGTCAAATCTTCCTATTAATCCTTGATAACCATGTACACAGACGCGTTCCAAGACAATCCATCGCATTACGGTACCTTCATTTGCAGACGAAACATCGTGAGTACTTTATATCGCAGAGTTCATTCTAACGCGACTACTTATTATCGAAGTCTCTATGTAGCAGATACTATCCATCGCAATTTTTTTCCATAGCACGCACTTTGGATTGCAATTTTTTAAATCAAAATCTCAATTATACCAATCTATAATATTCAAAAATACCATCACAAATATAGTCACGTCAAGAAATTATAATAAACACTTAACAAAACGAAGATTGCAGACAATTATCTTGCCATAATCCTCGCCCGTACGGTTTTCAACCTCCTCTACACGATAATGAGACGTTAAGTACAAAAGTAATAAGACCATCGTTTTGTACAATTTTGCTTATTTTAGAGGATTCGAAGAAATTCTACAAATGGAGTAACTAAGAATTACACTACTGCCGTTCTTGAATGACTTTACTTCTAAATCACATGGATTGGAATTAAAAAACGGGGTAGAAGACACCCGGGTTGCTTTCCCATTCCTTTGTGGAATGTTTTTGAGGCCATTGATTGACCATTTGATTTTCTATTTGTGGAATCTCTTTGAATCCTCTAACTGCTATGAATATTTGATATTTGTCTCTATTATAGTAAGACTTATAGTACCTGCTATATAAAGACTGCGATAATAAGTAGTCAAGATGGAATAAACTCTGCGATCATCCGACTGTCTAAGAGAATACGTTACCATTAAAATGCCGGGTTTAACCCTCGCTGGCCGTGGTAAACGCAAACCAATTATTTAAACAAAGAAAGCCTAGTTCTCGAACTAGGCTGGTTGGCTGGTTCGTGACCTGACAAGGAGAATCCTTGGGTTGGAGAGTCGAGCGTGTAATACTGTTTTATATTGAAATAGAATTCCATGTGAACGAAAGTTTTCTGTCAGCGATTCATTTGTGATCTGCTTTATGGGTATATTTTAAAGGTTTATTTATTTATAAATTTTTGGGTTTATTTTAAATACCAAACTAGCTTAACGTTTTCTGACGTCACAATTTGAAATTTCGGTGAGAGTCACACATGTATGCTTAGTTTTTCTAAAATAAACTCTAAATTTATTCCTTAGTAAATGGTTTACTGTTTTTTAAGCTTTTGTAATACGGTCTTGGATGATTGTAGCAATTATCCGTAATAAATGTGGCTATTGTAGTATAGTTTTAATAAATAAATGTATAAGAAAGCGACCAAAACCGGAAACAGTTAAAGCAGGTGAAAGGAGAATATGTGAGAGGCCACTTCTCTTTACATTGTTATAATCAAATAATAAGAAAAACTTAGTTAATTGGAAATATTTTTTCAATTGTATAATAATAATTCTAGTGCCATTATTCTGACTGTATCAGTCAAAAAGGACGTAATATTGTTGTATAAGAAAGAAGTGGATGAGAAAATGGAAAGAGAAAGGCCATTACAGTATTCTCCTATGAAATCCTTTCTGTCACAAAATCGGATGACAGTTCCAAAGAATAATTTATAGGCATGGCTAAAAATACGACTGCATCTTGAAACTTCTCTGTAAATCGAAAAGGATCAAAGGAGAACTTCTAAGATTTATAGGGAGCGGAATCGTTTTAGCCAGATTCATCCAATCTGGAGCACTTTTTCTCAATGAACCCTAACCCTTAGGTACTCCCATAATTCTAATGCACTATCTGATTTATTATGTAGAATTGCGTAAGTAAAATCGTAGTCGGGCTCCCTTATAAGGATACATTTCAAAATCAGAAAAAATGTTTTAGTTGTCAGTGAACGCGAAAGAACATACCACGGGGTGGAGGAGTAAGGTGAGCTTTAAGCCTTTCATGAGACCTGCTTCGAGGTATACGAGGAGACGAGGAATGATGGAGTCTTCCATTTGGTGAGATCGAGTTTGGGGAGTTGGAACAATGGTGATTTTGAACAGAACGACCTCGATGTATTCGCAGTGTCAGTCTTTGCTCCTCAAATCGAGTACCAAGGAGTCGAGATCCTTTTGTTGTCCGGAAACCTGTCAGATCATACAAACGATTCAAACAATCACGTACAATTTATCAACCTGCTTTATAACTAAGGTTGTTTCCGGTTAATTAAACTCATCTCCATCAGCCCCGTAAGTATCTACAAATACAGTGTTTTAACCAACAACAGGAACGGTAAACATTAACGTGTTAGTCTTTCTTAGACTTAGGATACATAAGTCCAAAAAGAAGTTACAAGAACGATTGATAATGCATTATGACAGGCTTGGGTTAGAACGGAATTTGAATTGGAAGGCCAATAAATTGATTACAACCCATAGAAGGAATCACAGACGGCTTGCTAGTTGGCTTTTTCACCGATTCAGAGATAATTGCCTAAAATGAATAACTCCAATTTATGAGGAATATAAGAGAAAAATGGAGCAAATGATAATACTATTATAGTTTGCGAACCGGTAGAGTCAACTCCTGCTGTGGTCCAGCTCATCTATTTTGGGGCTTGCTTTGGTAGTGGTTCTTGCTTGAAGGAAAATTATAAAACGAAATTATGATTGGTATAGTTACCTTGATTAATCGCTCTTGTAGTTTCCACTGCTGCTCTGTAAATTCGCCAGTAAAAGAAGAGCATGACGAACATAGGAAGGAAGAATGACCCTACTGCTGAGTACAGCACGTAACCCTGTTCCCAAAAGACTCAATTAACCAATGTTTCATCAAAAGCAACAGTTTGGTGGCAGTCGATGAATACCATGAACATTAGAGCAGAGCATTTGTATTACTGCAGACAACACCAAGAAGGGAGAGTAGGTCATTAGCATAAATTGTATGCCTTTTAATTTTTCTAATTTTTTATATGGCATCATTAGGCACGATGAGTAATAAGAACTAATTAAGTTATATCTTTGATAAGACCGCAAAATGATTAACACAATTGTTTTTTTGTAATAAATGTCATGCCCTTAGGTCTGCGTATTGGGTATACACGACGCTACCTAATAGATTGTAAAAATAGGATAGTCAACGACGGCGTGGAAAATTGCAGGATGGTCACAACGGCATGGTCAATCATTTCATTATTTTTCCGGGTTACAGAAAAGTGGTCGACAAATGCAATCACAGTCATTCATGAAATGTAAGTTGAGTGATGGAGCAAGAAAAAAGTGTTTAGAAAAGAATTGAACTCGTCGAAGTGCTCTCCGCTATCCTCCAGCGGAGGAGTAGTAGTATGGTTAGGAAGGAATGCCGCTACTTGACTAAGGATAACTTCATATCAAAAAAGTTAAGGGCTGAACTGCGATGTCAATATCATAATCTGATTGTAAAGGTATGCAAGATGAATGGCTATTTTCATTATAATTTACAAAGGATCTTCTTGGAAATGGTCAAAAAGGGATAAATTATTGATGATACATCACCTTATCATTGGTAAGCTCACAGGTAGAAGTGCATTCCTCAGTGTGATACATAGGTTCTGAACTGCTAGTTATACTACCCGTCGTGTTGGTCCGTTGCCGCGAAATAGTTCGTTTTCGATCATTCCACCCGACAAGGGGAGGGAAGCAAATTAGAAAACTGAGAATCCACACAGCCCCAATCAACAGCTTGGCCTTCTTTGAAGACATAATACTGGGGTATGTTACAGGTCGGGTAACGGCCACATATCTGTCCAAGCTAAAAAACCAAGTTACAAAGCACTTCAGCTTCAGCTCTTAAGCAAAGCGTAGTGACATCCGACATGTGTATAATCTCTAAAGTAAGTCCACACAAAATATCTTGTGTGGTATGAGCTGCTCAGATGTCGGATACGTTAGTTAAAAATGAAGTCTGAATATCGCACCACCCCAAAAGTAAAACATTTATGATGTCTTTGAGTCACCTAAAGAACGTCAAATCAAATCCAAATCCAAATTCTTTGATAAAATAGAAGTGCTTACTCTATGTGCAAGTGTAACTCTATGCTTAGGTAAAGGTATAGTTGTATTCAATAATGTAAAGATTGGACAGCAATGGTTTGGATAAGGAACTAAAAGACATTGGTTTGGTTTCTTGTTCATATGTAGCACTTATCTGACAACTAAAATGTTAACCTGAGATTAATATTAACTTCGAATTGGCCACTATTACAAAAAAACCTTCCCAAACACACACAATACGAATCTTAATTCGAAGACTGTAGTCTTCACAGTAAGCCAAGACGAATAGCTCGAATAAATTAAAGCTCTTATTAATTGAATAGAGATTTCTTTCCAGCTGAAATGGGAGATAAGAAAATTGCCAAATTAAAGAGGATACATTTATTTAGAATTCATGCTGAGTGACGTATGTTAATTCCGGTAATCCACACATGGTCACACGTAATTCAATCATAGCTCCAGAGAGTTTAAGTTTCAAAACGTCCTGCTTTGCATGTAAATGGCTTCATAATCCTCCCTAAGATGAGCTTAGCTTATTCAGTAATCCAATCTCGTATGTTAGATATTATATGAAATGGCTAAACGGCCAGGAGCACCAACATAGAAGAAGCAGAAAGATACGGTAGATGTTGTATGAATGTAAGTAGCAGCAGTAGCAGTGCGCATAGAGTAAATTCTCTAATTTCTTCACATCGTATGCTATCCATCTGCAGAATTATAGCTATTCCTCTTATCAACACAAAAGCCTCGAGGATCTATTTAATTGTTTGTATTAATGTGTGCAACCCATTTACTCATTTTCATTCATTACATACAATGTGGCAGCTGCAGTTGGGATTGGGATGTTGCGACCCTTGCTCATGCAAACATAAATTGTCAAGAATTAGTCTTTTATGGGTTAACAAGCCAAAGGGGCCCGTGTTTTTATACGTTACACGGGGTCTAGCATAAGCTTACAACCTACCACGAAGAGCGTTATTAAATATGCGGAACCGTTTCATTCTTATCATTTATTTGACACCAAGAAGGGCAAAATCGGTCAATGTTTATAGCTACGCCATAGTTTTGACCCTTTCTAGGTCCAGAGGGCACACCCTCTCCAAACAAGTCCCAATTATATGCAACCGCTAGGTTAATCCCTTTTATTTGAAACCAAGATCGGCGAAATCGGTCAATGTTTACAGTAGCGCCATACGCTTGACCTTTTCTAGGTCGAGGGGCACATCCCCTCCAAGCAAATCTCATATATGTGCAACCGCTAGGTCCATACCTTTTATTTGACACCAAAATGAGCAAAATCGGTCAAGATTTACGGCAGCGCCTTGTTTGTGACCTTTTAAGGTCAAAGATCAAAATTTCGAACCTTCAGTCCTAAAAAGAAGAGAAAATGCGATTTTTGGAGACCAAATTGAAGAAAATCAGATCAAAATCGTGGCCTCCATCCCTCGCACAGATGGATTTAATTCTACCAAATTATAGAGTAGGATATAGGTTAGATAGCTCCATTTTAAATAAAAACTTGTCACCGGATAGGTGACAACAAAGTCACCTGCAACCTGTCCCACCTACTCTGCGTCTTATTTCTCACCATTCCTTTTAACAGTTAATATACAGAAAATATAAACTGCAGATTTCTATGAAAATAATCTCGGTCTATTGAAGTGGAGTTGCTACGGAGTGGTAGAATTAGATAGACGGATTTGCTATGGAGCGGTAAAATTAGATATACAGGGTTGCTATGGAGCGGTAGATTAGATAAATGGGGTTGCTAAAGAATGATACAATAGGTAAGCGGAGTTGCTACGGAGTAGTGGAATTAGATAAGTGAGGCGGGTTGCTACTGCGTGGTAGAATTATATAAGCAGGGTTGCTATTGAGTGAGAGAAAAATATAGGCGAGGTATCTACTGCGTGGTAGAATTAGATATTATTAACGGGCTTGCTACTGAGTGGTAGAATTTGATAAGCAGGGTTGCTACTGAATGGTATAATAAGATCAACAGGGTTGCTACAGAGTGGCAAAATAAGATAGGAGAGGTTGCTAGGGAGTGGTAGAAAAAGATAGGAGAGGTTGCGTGCAGTACTTTGGTGCACAGAATAAAATGATTGCAAATTCACATACATCTACATCTCTTTCATTTAACACTCCGAAACTGTCTCCCTTGCAAAACATCTGGGGTTTAGGAATGAGCCTTTAGTGAATGCCAACATTTGAAAAATAAAACAACATCTCTCACAATTTACAATACGAATCTTAAAAAAATCGGTACTTTCTCGGAAGGAGATCATTACTGCAAATGAAGTATATAGTAACAAGGTTTCTCAATGTTTTCCGTTCTTATTGTTTTAGAAGGAATTTAAACAGCTTCATTAATATTGGACTTAAACATCTGTTTCTTGCTGTAAATAAAGCCGATATAACTGTGCAAACTGGTAGCCTAAGCTTAAGCTTATTGAAGCTTAAATAGGTTAAAAATGAATAGCTTGTCGTTATGGAATACTACTTCAAGAGACTCTTCACTCTTCTCCAGAAAAAAGTACAATGAAGATAACCTTTTAAATCTAAGAATGATTTCAGCTAAAAAAAATAAATACGATTACAACCTTAATTTCTCTTCTACAGCAAGTAATATACCGTACTGGCCTACGGGGACCCGCTAATACTTCGAATAATGACGCAATCTTTCTCTGGGACGGCCGGCGAGAAGCCTACCATTCCGCTATTAGTAGTCACCGTCCCCTACACTCCTACCATTCCTTCTTGGAAGCTGTACATCCAATCCTATACCTTTGCTTGCCAGCCTTTCGACATTGCTAAAGGCACGGTGGTGGGTTAGTGTCTTATGATATAAAGGGTCCCATACGGATAAGCACGTTGCTTCGCGATGTGCCCAGCTTGGTCGCCTCCATAAATTTGTAACTACCCTACTACATTGTTAAAGGCTAAAGCTAAAGCTACATCTAATTCTGCCACTCCGTAGCAACGCCACTATGCCTCCACCCTAACGCCGCTTATCTCACTCTACCACTCCGTATAAACCCCACTTATCGTATTTCCCGATTTAATTCCTCCCAGTATAATTCCCCCCCCCCGGTATAATTCCCCATGGGGTTCGGGCCATTTGAAAAATAATTCCCCATGGGGAAAAAATTCCCATCCCTCAAATTTAAGCTTTTTTAATGAGATATTGAAAGTTAACTTTCT
Source organism: Hydroisotoma schaefferi (assembly GCA_034682405.1). NCBI lineage: Eukaryota > Metazoa > Arthropoda > Collembola > Entomobryomorpha > Isotomidae > Hydroisotoma > Hydroisotoma schaefferi. The sequence continues at coordinate 44,390 of JAQFZX010000381.1, read as the reverse complement.
CAAAGGATGTTTAAACGGTTTTAAAAGAGCATTACCTAAAAATAATTTTGAGAAGGGATTTTTACCATAAAAATTTCGAATTAATTTATAATTAGCAAAATAGAATGTATTTTTTTTACTAACTTTAAAACGTTTTTTGTAATTCAATTAAGGAACTACTTGAAAGAATGAACATATAGGGAAAAAAATTACTAGTATTTTACAATTGCCATTAAAAAAATTAAACTGAAATTTTATTATGTAAACGATTCCTACTCTTTAGTTTAATATCATATTCGTATTCACTCAATTTCCGTTTTAAAATAATTATGAATTACTGGGAACGGCTGGTTAATTTTTTCATTTTGAAAGACAAATTCAGCAAAAAAGTTCAAAAAGTATATTTTTTGGTGGAACTTTTAATTCAAATTACTACTAAAATTATCAAAAAGTCTGGGCCCTAAACAAAAACTTCGATTGAAATAATAATTCCCCACCCCTGTTTAATTCCCTATGGCAAATCGGAGTTTGAAACAATAATTCCCCAGGGGAATTAATTCGGGAAATACGGTATGTTATCTTCTCACCCCAACGCCGCTGATCTCACTCTACCACTTCTTAGCAACCCCACTAACCTTATTCCCTAACGTAAACTCCACTTATACAATTCTCCCACTCGGTAGTGCATTAGTGCTAATGTTGTTCTCACACTCCAACTCCGCTTATCTAATTCTACCGCTTAAAAACAACCCCGCTTATCTAATTCTACCACTTAATAACAACCCCGCTTATCTAATTCTACCACTCCGTACCAACCCCGCTTTTATAATTCTACCTTTCCGTAGCCGCACCACTGATCGTATTTCCCTACTCCGACTCTGCTGATCTAATTCTACTACTCAATAGTTCAACTTGGTTCCGACACTTTCTATCAATATTTATAGGGTAGATACCGTACCAACCCCGCTTATCTCATTCTCTCGCTTCGTGAAACTCCGCTAACCTATTCAACCATTCCGTAAAACAAATCAAAAAGTCATATAATTCAACTACATCGCATTTTTAATTTTTGTTTTAAAATGTGATTGTTTTTTTAGAATTTAAATGGTTTCTTCATGAGAGAACTGGGGGTCATCTAATTAAACTAAAACCACCGTATTAGAATAAATCTCAATAAAGTAAAAAAAATCTATTTTTCCAAATATTTTGAACATTTGAAATTTTTTTTGAATTGACCCCCTATTACGGTCAAAGGGAGTTCAAAACTATACTCCGTTAGAAAATCGGATGAGAATTGAGAGAGGAGTATGCATTGTTACATACAAACAAACAGGTTTATAAAACTTTATGTTGTAGATTTCCAGTAATGTCTCCCCCCGAAAGAATCCGCTCGGTATAATGGCCCACTACCTTTCCATGTTAAAATTAGGAATTTTCCCTATCTTGCCCAATTTTTCCTTCGAAGTAATAATTTCGGGAAATACGGTAAGCTGGTTCAATGGTCTATCGACATTTAATTTTGGCCAATAAAACCTATAAACCCATAGTTTTATGCAATAAATCAAAGTAAAGTTACTCCAACACGTCTAAAAGTTTCACGCGATGACACAGACTTCAACAAGTACTTTTTACTACCATGATCCAGATCATTCCATACCTATAACTTATATAACTTGAGTAGACCATGAAACAAAGATAATCCATTCATGCTTGTCTCGACTACTGACCCCAGCGAGTATTACGTTTTTGAGGGTAAAATTTAACACAATTGTATAGTGCTAATGGCGGTTTAATAGTATTAAAGGGGGCTATAGAGGCCGCTAATCGTGATAAACATTAAAATACCCTCAAAAATATCCAAAAGGCAATAGTAGCTGGGGCCTCTAGTCGGGACAAGTAAGTAAAACGAGCTTATATCTGAACGAAAGACTAACCTTATAGCACAGAGATTGAGAATAGAAGCCGTGCACATCCAGACATCAACGGCTAACCAAATGGAGCACCAAACCTCTCCGAATATCCAGATCTCAAAAATCTCCCAGGTAGCGGAGAAGGGTAAGACGGCTAAACCAACCATTAGATCGGCAACCGCTAAGGATACAATGAATAGATTGGTTACCGTCCGAAGTTTTGTGCTGATGAAGACTGCCAAGATTACGAGACAATTTCCAATAATCACGGCCACGTTAATGAACCCTAGAACCAAGAGGGAAGCCAATACTTTGGCCTCTCTCCAGTGAACCATATCAAAATTCTCATCGCAGGAGACGTTCAAATATTTTATTCCATCAAGCTCCTTCATTATTTTGATTGCTTAGATCAATGCTGTTGTTTCATGCTGTCACTACAGTTGACAATTTGACATGTTTTAACTCTTCTCTCGCTTCCTGTTCCTTCACTATTATTTTGGAGGATATTGTTTAAATCTTCATCCAGTTTCAGTAATTGTCTATTCCAGGCATCTTTTATTTTGTTCTCCTGGTAAAGGTAAAACTCACTGGGATGGCTTACTACTTTTGAGAAAATGAGTTGACGAATTAGGCCATTCGCAAAGTAGCTTTAGTCTTGAATTTCTCCCGTTTTCTAGTTCCTGACACCCATTTGTAGAGCATCATTCGAAGGCTTGTTTAATTATTCTGAAAATATAAAAAAACATTTAATAGCTTAAGCTGACTATTTTTACATTTTTAAATATTAGCTATCGTGAACCCACTGGCCGTGATTTTGGTGTTACTCATTTCAGCTGTTGTATTTGATAGGCATGTAAAATGTAAGATGATTTTAGTCGAAGGTCACACCTATGTGGCATATAAACTTATAAACTAAAAAGAGGTACCGAGTTAAATCTGACTCTAGTAGTAAAATCCTGAATTTAATTGTCGCCGGGGTCACTGTTCTGGGACATACGGTCTTTCGTTAAAATATATTAGCACAGGAGTAATTTTTAGGGGTAGAGCACCAGCTAAGCTACTGAAAAATGGTGCAAAGAACCCATTATCCCTAATTGACAAACCGGAATAATCCAGAGCTTCTTCGGCAAAGAACATTTACATTACCGTTAAGTAGTGAAAATTAGCCGCGGCTAATCTAAGGAAAAATGATACTTTGAAGCATGTTTAACATGGGAGGGAAACCCTGTTTGACATGTAAAGGATATATGCGGCTGAATTAACGCGGGCGGCTACTTTTCGCGACTTTACGGTACATACAGAGGTGACCAAAATTCTTCAGAAAAGGGAAAACAATTCTTCCCGAAAAGTTCTTAGTTACTTAGGTGATAACTTTTTTGGCTGATCAGCCCTGTCGATTGGGCTTATGGCTTATATCACCACACAGTTAGTGTATGTGTGTGCATCTGGATAACTCTCGAAATAATGACACCACAGCGCTAAAATTTGGCATAGGGGGTCCAGTCACGCTTTCTAAGGCTAAGTTCGTAAATTAGAACAATCTGACCACCTTGTGATCCGTAGGGGTCAGAAATTTCCAAAATTTTGTTGCTTTACTTTTGTATTAAAGTAACAACTAATGACTATTTTTGCTGTTAACTAACCAAACTTTTTCATCTTTAGTGAAATATCGATACCGTATTTTGGAGAAAGAAAATGAGAAGATGAATGCTCGCGTGAATTTTAAACAAAAATGAACTTTTCTACTTTTATGAGGCATATTCTAAATCATTAGTTTTAGTTGAATTGGATGATCAGCAACAGTTCTATCTCATGACAAAACATACTGATCAAAAATATATTCATAATTTTAAAAAACGTTAATAAATACACTTTTTTATTACTACCGTATTCTCTCGACAATAGGCCGCAGATTATGCATCAAAAAATGATTTTTTGAAGCATATTTAACATGGGAGAGATCCCACTTTTAACATGTGAAGGATAGCATGCGGCTTAATTAACGCGGGCGGCCTATTGTCGGGGGAATACGGTACATGACGTTTCCTAATACGATAGGTTTGAGAATTAAATAGAATTCAAAAAGCGTGGTAGCAAAGCAAAGTGGTAAGATTAGATAAGCGCGATTTTTACGAAGTGGTAGAATTGTGAAAGCGTAGTAACAGAGTTAAGATTGGATAAGCGGGGTTTACTACGGAGTAGCAGAATTGGAAAAGCGGTGTTTACAACAGTGAGCTGGTCAGATTGAATAATCAGGGTTACTATGAAGTGGTAGAATTGAAGAAGCGGGGTTTCTACGCAGTGGTAGAATTAGAGATGCGGGATTTTTACGGAGTGGTAAACGGACAGAACATTCACTTAAAGATACTTATTTACTAAGACGGTCATTCCACTTTTGTGTCTAGACTACTGAAGATCTAAGGTCTTCCCGACAAGTGTTGCATACATTGTTTCCCAGTAAAGCATCCAAGTAATAACCCTCTACAATAATCTCGGGTACCAGACTAACCATCGTGACTAATTCATAGGTGCTTCAATCCATCGTGATGACAATTTCTCAATTGATCGTAGCATCATTCCTAAGTATGCTTAATGCATCGTTAGTATACATTTCATCGTGGCTTTATTCATCGTATTTTATTAAATCGTATACTACAAAACATCGTCATTTTAAAACAGCAGTTCCATCGTCATCGTCAAAATATACATACATTGATAAAAATTCATTAAAATCTCAAATCAGTCGCCAGAAGGCTTAAATAAAACTAAGATGACTAGTTATTGCGTTTACGTAGTCATCCATGCATCGGTCTTCAAAACTGTCCACCGTAGTTTTGAGACGCCCAGCTACGCTAACGTACCTAGCTCTCTTTCTGGGTAATTGTGGGTCGCCCAGCAATTGTTTGGCAATAGCTAACTGTAAAGCATTGAACCTCGAACATAATGTTTTGAATTTGCACCATTAGCTTCAAAAATATAGCTATAACCTTCGTAAAGTAAAAGAGGTTTTTCATGCCTTGTTTCTGAAAACTCTATTGGCATTTTGTCAGAAAATTCGGAACTGAATAAATCTAGAGTTTAATATGTTAGTATCAAGAGTACTGCTGCTGTTAGGAGACTGTCAACCAAATGAAATGAGTAATAAACTGCGTCTAAAATAAACCAAATAATTCCAGGTATCTAGGATCATTCTTAATCCCTTACTAATTATGGGTAAATGACTTTATCATTCAACGATTCTTAGAACTAACGATGGATTAAAAACCTATCTTATGTAGGAACTATATTTTGTAGCCCTACGATATATAGTGGCCACGATGCTATGTAGATAACGATGTATTGATCGTACTATGAAAAGTCGCACGATTCATTAGTCACGATGCCCTATGAGTTAGTCACGATGGATCCGATAGGCCTGGACCCAATAATCTCCCTGTGTTAGGTTTATTTCTTTTAAGGTCTACTAATGAGCTCATCTGAATTTTTCAACTACAGCTAGATCATAAGAGATGAATAGGAGTAACCACGACTCCAGGTAGGAAGGAGCAACAAAGCCTTTCAGAAGAAGTTGTTTTGGTGTGCTCACCAGGAAGTATAGACTCCAAAAGAAATTCATTTCGAAACGGTCCATCAGTCTACGTGTATTTTAGATTACGTATTTCATTCTTCGTACACAATTATATTTCTCCTTTAAAGCAATCTCTCACAAGAACCAAGCACTTTGTTTTTGTTTATAGCCCCACAATCTGTTGTCTGTAGTGCATAAACTTGCAGGTTTGAGGAGTAGAAAGTGTGACCGAAACGAGACTGGAGAGGAGAGTTGAGATCAATCAACGACTGACTAATGCAGCACCGTCATGTGTATAAGTCGGTTGGTTGTGGTGTATGTTATGTTGTAGCAATCAATAGATAGAAGAACCCAGTGTAGTCCTGCTTTGGCTTTGACCAAGAGTTACGTGCACAGAAGAGTTAACCAACTTAAGGGTTTGATAGTGAAAATAGGATGTGCCATTATTGTGGAATACGTGTATTCGAATTTATTTGTTGGTAATGGGGTAGAAAATTGGCAATTTTGCTTTCGGGATCTACTTCCAACTTTCCCACTTTCGTTTGCTGCTCCCATGAATGAAGCTGTTTTATGGAAAAAAGCATTCATACAATGATTCCTTGCTGTTATTAGCTACAACCACTCTTCCCACTATTCGCTTCCCTTAAATGTTGGTTTACACAGCATCTAGTCCAAGCTTTCTCCTCCAAACTTGTTGGGCTGTCTTAGGCTTATCTATCCGGTTTCAGAATCAGTTTTACTAAACACGAGCTTGAGTGTATATGTCTCAAACGTTTGTAATTAAAACGCGAATGGATTTTTATGAAAATAGTCTCAATCTGTTCAAATTAGCCGGCTTAATACCGCTACAATAATGCTCAATTTCTAAAATAATTAATTTCCCAACAATTAAATGTAAACCATTTTTATGTTACCTTTCTAACATAGGGTTAGACACAACCCTTTTTCGGTACTTTTACTTTGGCCTCAGAAATCCCTTACGCCGCTTGACAGAAATTCATGAAATTGGTATTACAAATTAGGTAATTGACCTGTTGATGACATAAGCTATTTAAAAAACTGAGATTGTAGCATAGTTTTCAGGCGCGACTGCCTCCAGCATACAGGGAAGACACAACATCACCTTAAATCTGTTGAAATGTGTACATATGCCTTTCAATTGATATATGTATGTATGCTGAGACTGAGGGTATCCTTATATCTTGAACGGTAACTTATAGTATTGCTTTATGTTGAAACTTTTAAAGGGGAAAGGGAAAGCTTCTGCTGTATGTTGAAACTTTTGAAGGGGGACCGGGGAAAAGGGAAGCTTCTGTTATATGTTGAAACTTGGAAAGGAAGAAGGGGAAGCGTCCGCTATGTGTTGAAACTTGGAGAGGAAGAAGGGGTAAGGGGAAGCTTCTGCTGTATGTTGAAACTTGGGATGAGAGAAGGGGAGGGGGGAGCGTCTGATAGATGTTGAAACTTGGGAAGGGAGAAGGGGAGGGGGGAGCGTCTGATAGATGTTGAAAATTGGGAAGGGAGAAGGAGTGGGAGAAGCTTCTACTATATGTTGAAACTTGGAAAAGGAGAAGGAGAGGTGGAACTGGGGACGGGAGAAGCTTCTGCTAAATGCTGAAACTTGGGAAGACTGGGGAAGGGTGGAATTAAAAACTGGATAAAGACAGAAAAAGGATAGGGGCAATGGGGAAGGCGAGAAGAAAGAAAGGTGAGCTTATTGTGAAAGAGGGGTGGGGGAGGGGGGTTATTACAGTATTTGGGGAGCTGACCAGGTCCACTGGAGGTCTAGTTACTATCCTAAAGTGCAGCTCCATAGTTTAATTTTGTTGGTTTTTGTCAGTTGTAAATTAGTGTCTAGCCAAACACATGAGTGACAACCCTAGCTTATGGAACTTACATTGACGTAAGAGGAAGAAAAATGGTTGGTATATTTATCAGGGATCGCCATTTTTATGGCTACATAAGTGACACTTTCCATTTGAAAGGATAACAATAACCGTAAGGTTTCTCGCACTCAGATATTTTCAATCCTCTTTTCCTAAGGAAGCGCGTCATTATATTTGTCCTTCGGGGTTCACGTCAAAACTTCTGGACAGAAATTAACAAAATTAGTACTAAATCTTGAGTAATCAAACAAAATCAACAAATAGACTACTCAAAAATACACATGTTTTAAAACACCCTCTTTAAGCACAAGCCAAAAAACAAGACAACGCCAAGCGAACAGTAATATACAAATTGAACTTTTTTCTATTATTATTTTAGTAGATTGAATGAGTCCCTTAATCATCTAAAGAGCCTCTTTCCTATGCCTCTGCCTATGCATCTTAAACAAATTGATAAAACGTATATTTATGCGTCTATTTTCCAACTAAACCCTAAGTTATCCGATAAACTTTTAAAAGCTTTTTGTCGTCTGTAAAGGATGGAAGTGAAAAGTAAACTTTAATTTAATAAGCTCTTTTAGTGTACAATCGATCAAATAGCAAGGAATACATGTTAAAAAAAACTTCTCCTGAAGCTCTGTCATCATACTTTATCAATAAGGCACAGGGATCCACAGGGTTTAAATACTCCATGTAATGCATTCGCTGTGAATCCACTTGACTGACTGGAAGATTCACACTCCGATTCAATAGTTTATTTGACAGGACAATAATATATAACATGTATGCCACGTTTCTTCCAATATTAGGTCCTCAGTTAAAAATAAATTTGAAAATAAAAATCGTTAGTTATCATTCATTGTCACAAATATCTGAACATATTATTATTCCGTTTAACCATCTACTTTACTAGTAACTACTTTAACTACAATTTTGGTACTTCTATAATAATTCATTGATAAACAAAATCGTCCTGTCTTAACAAAAGTAAAGGCTCTCGGATAGTTTTGTCAAATAATGGAATGGAATTAGAAGTTTTGATTTCGTCAGGTAGTTGATATTCTAACTCCTCGGGTAAAAAGGATTTTTGACCAAATGCAGCATGCATTCTGATGACTTGAAAATCATTGGCAGTTTCGTTTGTTACAAATTTCGGGAAAGACATTGGTTAAATTTGATTCATTTTTTGAATATTCATATAAAAAATTTGCAAGAGTACAATTTCACCCTCTAGCCTATGTCTAACCAGTTCACCTTTTCAAATATATCGTATTTTGGAGTTTTTTCTTCGTTTAGTTCCAATAACAATTTGACCTAAGCTACGCAATAGTTTGTCTAGTCTAAATATACAATTTGGAGGAAAGTCTAAAGGTATGAATTATACTAGGTCAAATAGGTGTCTATATCACTTTATCATGATTGTCCTAGAGAGGACCTCTTTACAAACTTTTCCGTAGTGCTTATTATATGACTAGTGGGGGGGGGAGTAGAACTCCTAAATATAGAAATTCCTGGACAGTTTCAATATCTTTTCCCTTAATATTAATACAGACGTCAGTATTTAGAACTAAATTAGCAGGTTGGAATGGCATTGCTTTGGTTATTGATTTGCATTCCATGCCCCTCACACCAGTCATTTAATGCATCTAAGTCTAATTGCAATTTGTTAATAGCTTCTTGCATATTTTTACTTGAAATATTAAGGACAATATCATCCGCATAACATACAATTTTGCAATAGCGCAGTATTTTTGAGATATCGTTGATATATAGAGAAAAGAGTAAGCCGGAAAGACAACTCCCCTGAGGTACTCCTTCTTGAAGTACAAAAGTGTCTGACCGATCTTTATTTTTCTGAATGTACACTTTTCTATCGTTTAAGTAAGAAGTCAACCAATTCATAAGATTCGATCGAACTCCTGGCATATGACTGGCATTGAATGATAGCGTCAACTATTCATTATTGAAATCTAGAGTCCCGATTCTTGGTATCAATCCGCTTCGCTAGAGAGAATAAATAGGCCTAACCTAAGTATTAATCTAAATCACAATCTCATTCTGTAACAAGAGAAATAAACTAATTATTTGCTTTAATTATTTTCATCGGCATAACTGCTGCCTTTCCATGTCACTCCAGTCATACTTCAGCTGAAAGATATTCAAATTATGATCGTGTCCCAAATGCTGCCCTGAGTTTGTTCCAAGTGATCATTTATTAAGAAAAAAAGTAAAGTAAGAAAGCGAAGTGATTTTATTGTTAAACTTTTCCGAAAACTGCTGAGGGCGGATCTTGTAATTTTTTCTTTGGTGGTTTGTTTTGCTATAATTTTTTCCACACACATTTTATCAACTATTCTTCTTAAAAATTGTACTTGTATAGATTATGGATAAGTTTAGACTATGAAATAATTGATTCTACGGTGACAATTCGGATTTTCATTTAATGCAACAAATCTCGCAACGGAATTATGTATTTAATTTATTTTTCTATTCCCAAAAGTGACCCAGCATTTGGATCAACGTGAAGCTTTTGTCATTTGATAATTGTCATGTTAATATGCTGTTTGTCACTAAAATAAATCATTGAACTTGAACTTGAAACGTAACCCGTAATACTTAACGTTAATACGTAATATTGTTCTTTTAAAGCTGTACTTCGTTAGAAAACTAAAGGATGATTCTAATCCACTCTCTTGGACACTATACTTACTAGACCCTCTACGTTAACATGAAATGATAATTTTACATCCAATCACCGTAACTCCCTGACAATAAGCCGCAAAAAAAATGATGTTTTGAAGTATATTTAATATGGGAGAGATACTCCTGTTTAACATATAAAGAACAGCGTGTGGCTTAATTAATGAGGGCAGCCTATTGTCAGGAAATTACGGTAGTCGTAATTAATACTACAAAACTTCTGCATATTGCTGTCTCTCTTAATCTCTCTTAAATCTTCCTTCACTTTCCCCAAAAAATCGATTAATAAGTGTATATACTATTTGCTTTCCTTTCTGACCAAAGTACTCATCTGTAGACTGAACAACGCACCTTCTGATTCTGATTGACTGAAGTTGACTTGATATAACATCATTTTCAAAACAGCAGTACTCTCTGAAAGAAAGGCACGTTTGCTCCCACTTTCCTGCGTAACCATGGTCCCTTAACTACTACGAGACTACAACTAGCTATACGTTTTACTACTTCTACTATGATTACCTGCTAATTTTCGGTTAAACGAGAGCGTACACTAACAGGTTTTCGTTTTACTCTACTAAATAAAATAACTGACAGTGGTAGCGGCAGGCAGGCTTTCTAGAAAAGTAAAGTCATCCTTGGTTGACTTGCCTTTCGTCCATCAAGCCGCTCTTTCGTTAATGATCCATTGAAAAATGAAACGGAAAAGCTTTTTAAGTCTGATAAAGCACGAAGATCAGATTTGTTTAGGCTCAAGCAACAAGGACAAGACAAAGTTGTCGTACACTTTTAGACTGATACAGAAATAGGCCTCCTCCCTGCATCAACTTCTACTTTAGGGCTAGGCCCGCTAGGCAAAGAAATCTTGCCAACTTTGAGCTATAGTATAGTAATAATAATGATAAAGACAGCAGCAAAGGTGGTCTCCGTGTGGATTGATATGGTACAATCTCGTATCCCTCGCCAACAAAGCAGTCAGCCTCACTCATCTTGTACATTAGAAACAAAAGTTCTCTCATATTCATGCCTCTCTGTCACGGAATGCGAAGGATAATGGGGAAAACGACTCCCATACCATTTTCATTTACTCTCTCCTCCCTGCCTGCCACTCCGATCTACAATCTTATTTCGATCCCTGCCTGAGTGAAAGCTACTTTCTCATTGTTTCTTTAACTACTATTCCGTACATTAGAGCTAGATTTATGCACACATATATTTGGATTATTTTCCAACTTACACCCTACGTATACCCTTGCAACTAGAAAGTAGTCCAAGCTAAGCAATTCTATTATTTCTACATTTTATCCATATGTACCTATCTATCTGTCTCCATTCATCCATCCAGTGCTCTCAAGTGCATTAAGGTTAGATCACATTCTTTCTTTTACTTTTCAAACGGAAATGGAAATATTATGTGCCAGTCTCTCCACTCAGCCAACCGAGTTAAGCTTGTATTTATAACTTTGCGCAGCTGAATTTCATTTTCACAACGCAGGTAAGAGGTAAGGAGCAAATAATAACGGGTGCCGGACTTAGTGGCCAGCGACTTGGTGGCCAAGCGACTTAGTGGCAAATGGACTTGGTGGCAAACGATTTGGTGGCAAAACAATTGAAAGACTATGCTACTTAGAAATTAAAACAAAAACGGCCAAATAATACATACAACTAATATAGTGTTTCCCGAAATTACTCTTCTGCGGAGTAAACGTTTCAAAGGAAAAATTGAAAAACTGCTAACATGAGTAAGATAGGGAGAATTTTTATTTTTAGTATCGAAAGGTAGGAGGAGTTATTCCGGGGGGAATAATAACCAGATATACGTAAATCACGAAATTGGGCAGTGTCAGTGGTTACAAAGTCAGTACAAAATATCAGAAAAGAAAAACCGGCTAGAATAATGCATTACAACTTTACAAATACTAAGGAGTGTATTCTTTAGAGTTTATACATTTCCGTTTTAAAACTAAAGATTAAGGGATGAATAATTTTCATTCACTGAGAATGGCTTTCAAAAATTGAAATAGATACTGTCTGACTGTAGATAAATATATGTATGGGGAAATTGTCTGCATGACTAATTAACAGTTGCCGTGAAATAATTATTATTAATCAAGTCTTTTACAGATAAAATATATTAAACTCTTCGGGTTTCTGTTTAAAATTAAAGTGTGTGATACTTTTGAGCAAAAAATGCTATAATATTTTTGGGCCGCCAAGTCCATTTGCCACCAAGTCGTTTCTTGGCACAAAGTCGTTGTCCACCAAGTCCATTTGCCACAAAGTCGTTGGCCACTAAGTCGTAGACTCAATAAGAACAACTGCAGAGTCGTATTTGTGCGTTCACCCACGATGGTTAGTAATGTTAAGCGAAAAGGCAGAACGTGTGGTTCAAACGCAGCTAATGATGTATGTAGTAATACTAATACTGGAGTTGTTTATAGTTAAGAAGCTTCGAGAACTGTGACTGATAACGTATAGTTAACAATAAATCCCCTTTACACGTCCATGAATTGCATTCTGCTTCATGTAGAGTCGAAAAAGTAGAGAACGAAGAAAAGCCTTGCGTACTTCAATGAAAATATAATTTAAGCAAAGCTTACAACAACTGGAGTAGAGCAGGTACTTCTGTTCCTCATTTATTTCCTGATGTGCTTCTAAAAAACTTTACGAAAAATATAGCTTACAAAGATTTGATGATAAAGCCTATACTGAGCAGAGCTAGTATTTACCTTTCATTCCCACACCCGACCCCACAGTATTCAGCACTGCAATTACTATTACTATCTACCCTTTGGTTCTGTTTGGTGGTGCGGTAGAATGGAAGATCTCCACTGTATTACACAATTTTTATGTACCCGTTTTCAGAGCTGGGATAATCCAGATTAGGGATTAAGGGATTAGTAATCCAGATGAGGGATTAGTAATCTTTAATGCTTAATCCCACGTAAAAAATTAATAGAACTAATCCCTAATCCAAAGAATTCAGACTAGTCAAACTAATGCATAATCACTAGTCCGAGAATTTGGCTAATCCCACTAATCCGTTAATCCAACAGTGAATTAATCTAAGGATTGGTTTTTACTTATTCAGGACTGCAAATTGACTCAAACTGCAGTATTTTAAGAATTTTTTGGTTTATATTTTGCTCAAACATGGCTTTTATTAAATAAGACCCTATTTTGCATTTTAGCCACTTTTCTGTGACTAGCAGATAATATATATTTTTTAATTAGTGCGTGTTTTATTTGCAAAAACTTCCCATTGCTTAACTGATATACGTACTTTCTAAATTTCTTTTAATTTAGGACGACTAAAATTTTTACATGTAGTAAAATCTTACTTAAACAACATTTATTGAAGAGCTTCAATTTGACACTAAATTCATCTTGACGATCTCTATAAGTTCGCTGAAAAGTGACGGAATCAAACGCAATTTAGTAGAAAGATTTTTTTTATAATCCCTAATCACTAAAGCTAATCCAGATTAACTAATCCAAATCCCTAGTCCACAATCTCAGAATTTTCTCATTAATCCTGATTTAATCCAATCCAGAAACTCCCGGTAATCCCTAATCGAATCCATGTTTTCGAAATTTCTAATCCGTAATCTTTAATCCCGTTAAAAATCGGTTAATCACCCAGGTCTGCCCGTTTTTCAAGAAAATGTAGTTTTGCTAGGACATCAATACCATAAACATCTGGCAGGCTATTATTTAAGCAGTTGTTCTTACTTCGTCTCGTTTAACTTGAGTGAGATAGTGATAGAATTCAGAAATGGATGTCGAAATAATCTATTCAAGGGAAAGTCGAAGAGGTGAAAGCACAAAAACTCATTTTTTTTGTTTTGCTACACATAAGTTGGGTGCCGGACATAAAGGTTACAGACGTAAAGACAAACTACGCAGAGGCACAACGAATGGAAAGCAAATGGACTTAAAGGCCAAAGACATGAAGGCAAAGATACAAAGGCAAATAGACCAATTTTATAGTAATTTTTTAAATTTTGACGAACACTTTGATTCCAAAGGGAACGCCAGATAGATTAATAAATACCAGCTATTAGTTTAGTCATCAACTGAGATCTTAGATGAATAAAAATAAACTTTTCATCCTGTGTTTGATTTACCTTTTTCTTCGTTATCTAAGAAACCTACTCATCCCCACCTACAGTTTTATGCTATTTCAACATGCTTATGCTGGTTCCGAGATGTTTAATTAATTTGTATCTGCTTTTTACTCATTATTGATATGACATTGCCTGGTTCCAAAATGTTGTACTGATCTATCTTTATTTTTTATGTATTTTTTTATTTCTACAATTTCACGTCTTACTTCAGCCTAATTTAAGCGTAATTATAATACAGCAAAGCAAGCTGTAAGCCCCTAAATACTGATGTAAAATAAGCAACAAAACAAATATAACATTTTGTTTTTTGCCCTCCCGTTGCTTCCTTCTCGTCGTTTGCCTTCATGCCTTTGGCGTTGAAGTCTATTTGCCTCTATGTCGTTTGCGGTTTGCCTTTACGCCTTTTGTCTTTAGGTCGAAGGCCCTTGCTGTAGTAGACAAGTTACATCAAATTATATGGGTCAACTTGCGTGCTTAGTTGCAGAGGATTCGTCCTGTTAACGAAGGTCCTGAGTTTCCCTAGTCGGGTTCTAAGTTTATTGGCACGATTGTGTGTTGATGTAAGTTCAATTAGTGGATGCATATATCAATCAAATATTCATATTTCCACCTGAATGGTTTGAATGAATGTTTTCTGTGACAAAATGCTGATCAAGCATTTGTTACTGTCAAGTTCTCAAAATTTAGACAAAAAACCTATTTCTCTGCTGCTAGGCCACATTATATAGTACTGAGGAACGTTTATTTATATTTACAGATTGAAGCATATCATGAGGAAATCACGACAGAAAGGAATAATATGTGATCCAGTAAGATTTTTACTTTTTTTTACTTTTATAAGACCTATTATACACGAAAAGTGCCAGTCATCTCTTATGTAAAAAGTTAGAAATTAGAAAATAATGTTCAAAATTTAGAAAAATGCTGACACATATTACCCTTTTTTACTTTTATGGCATGTACCGTAAATCCTCGCCCATATACCGCCCTCATTAAGTATGCCGCACGCCTATCCTTTACATGTTAAAAAGGGTATCTCTCCCATGTTCAATATGCTTCAAATCATATACCTTGGCGAGGATTTAAGGTATTCTAATTTCCTAATACATCAGGTTTCGGTAATTAGATGATCTAAAGTACATGGAATAACCCCGCTAAGCTTTTGGTATGGGTAGGGGAGGGGGTTTGTCTATAACTGTTATTAAAAATTTGGGAAAATGTGCTAAGGGACAGCATTGGAAGTACGTATAGTTCTCAGAAAGGAAGGGGTTGGATTAAAAGTATGCATACATGAAAGGAAGGTAGTAGTAGGATTGGACGTATGTATACATGGCAGGAAGGAGGAGTAGGATTGGAGGTATAGGAAGAAAGGAGTAGGACTGGACGTACGTATACATGCAATTCAGAATGAGGGTAGGCTTAGGTTGACAGGTTGGAGTGGTAGTTTGAAATTTGGATGGATTAAAGGCGGGAGTGGTGGAAACGTTTCTAATTAGGTGCAGTGCGAAAGTTGAGAATGATCGAGACGCAGAATGACCCGTGGGGGTAAAACTAACACAGAAAAACATTGTTTTCACAGAGTCATGATCATTTTGGCATCAAACGAAAATGTGATGCTGGAGGGGCCAAAAGGGTTTGCCACCACGTTCAATAAAAGAAATAAAAACCGAAACCTAACATATTTTCAATAATTTGTAAGCAAGATAATCAGAACAGCGCAGCGCCCTGGAATGTGCCCTGGTCGCTGCATTCGGAGGTTTTAAAAATGTTTCTTGCCTTTTCTTGCGCAGAAGTTTTCCTTAACAACTGAAATGACAAAAGCTCACATTCACAGTAAAAGTTGTCCAAGTAAACAGAAGAAGAAGACCGGTGTGGAGCTTACAGCATTAAGCACGAACCAACCTACGGAAATGTGAAATCAAGTTAGATATTTTAAAATCTTTTTTAAAAAGAATTGTGAGTTTGAGCTTTCCCTGGAGGAAGTTGTCGGTTGTCGTTGTGTGTGAGTTAGGGTGATGGAGTTAGATAGTTTTCGCACAGGAAAGAATTCGTGCTTTTGTTTCCGATAATCCGGTAAGCCTTTAATTACAACCTGGCTCTCGAGTCTCTAGAGCCATTTGAGAGCTAACGAGCTTTTTTTTATTTACAAACTGGCAGCAGGGAAAGCTGAGAGAAACTTTTCTGGGATGAGTTCCATTGAATGAATGTGTCTCTTGAGTAAAATAAATAAATAAATAAATGAAATAAAGAAATAAATGTGCTTTTATACTAAAACGTATTCCCTTGCCTGATCGATGCAACAGATTGGTTCCTTGTTCCAAGTCGCCATCCCTAATATACCTGTGCATTCATTTGCTAAAACGCTTTTTTCCAATGGAATGGATTCAAATGGCTATCCGTTCTCTCCAATTCCAAAAAAACCATTTCTCTATACTTGTTTCGATCACACAACAGGATTTTGGGTTCTTGCTGCTATGACGTTGGCTATGGACGAGCGAAAGGTTTGAAAGAAGACAAACCTGGAGAAATCAAGGGGATTTTCTTTTATGAAAAATATAAAGTTTCTGGAGCAATAGGGAAACAAGGTCAACTGTGCTACCTCGTGGGTAACCCCAAGAAACTGCAGAAAACGAAGATGGACACCTTTGGACTCTATACCTGTAGTTCTACTATGCTAGCCAAAGGTTATAACTTTTAACCTTAGCGTCATAGAGCAATACAAACACATGTTTCTACTAGTAAATAGCTTTCAAACGATGGCCCCTTGACAAGGGTACCAATTTAAGCTTTTTGTGACCTGTGACCTTTGACTTCGAGGGGTATGGTTCACAAGGTTGATCTTTGAACTCAATCTTAATTCTGATTTTTCTAGCTAATATACTAAAACGGAACTTAAGACAGTGCAACCGTTCAAGATTTATCACGTGAACGGACAGACAGACAGATTGTAACGTCATTCACATAAGTAGGTTTATACCTCTTAACAATCGAAACTAAACTGCCTTTTTCAGTCCAAGAAGTGTTTGCTTTTAGCATAGAGGTCTGCTTTTACTAGCTGTATTTACGATAGGAGCAGCTATTATGATTTTAATCAGTAAAAGTTTGTAGGCGTTTTATGTTAAGGAAGACTTTTGCTGATCTCATACTTTGGCCGTTGCACTGGCTACTGGACCGGGTTAGAACAATTAAGATATAAGATGAAACGAATTAAGCCTAAAGCACTCAAAGGTTGACCCCAATTAGATTTGACTAATCGTTTTTAAACAAAGCAAAGCTGCAGAGCTGGAGCACAAGCAAGAGCCACAAAACACAAAGTGCAAGTGTTTTAATTTGCTTGGTTTCTTTTAGTGATACTAACTGAGACTGTATTTTGTGTAAAGGCGATGGTGTCATAAACGTAAAGACTGCATGTTTCAGAGACACAGATCAACGATCCAACATCCTCTGATTACGTTAGGATACGTAATGTTTTTTTTTCTTACAACGCTCCTCGCACTCCACGACCAGATCCAGTGATGTGAAGCATACTTTTCTTGAAGGTTATATTTTTTAGATTATTTTAATTACAATCACTCTAGAAGAAAAGATTCTTCTGAAGATTAGTCTGAGCTCAGAAAATTTCAGTGTTGCTGAGAACTGAGAACCCTGGCAAATTAAACTGATATTCAGTACTTGAAATGTTCATCCTTCATAATAATTTAGAATATAGAAGCTCTACGCCTGGTTACACACAGTCTCTCACTTCTCTCTCCTACTGTCTTTCATCTTCCTACCAAAGAAAGACTCTCTAGATGGAATTAAACTACAGCTATATTGGGTTAGAGCTGGAGAGTACAGTTTGTGATCTGCTACTGCAACAGATTTTCACCAGCAAGCTAAATTTTGGCATTCATTTTGCACTACCATTCTTATTGCAGAGCAGATATTTTAATAATAATTCGAATCAAATTACATACACATATTCTTATTAGATCAGGGACTCAAATACGCCCAGTTGTGTTGGTGACTTCTGGATTTCTTACATTAACCTTCATTCATATTTACGGTTCTTTGTTTCCTCTTACACATTGCAAGTTGATGCTTCTAGATGAAAAACATTAGATTGGTCTTGAAAAACCCTTTAACCCATAATATCACCAAAGGAATATGGAGAAGCTGTAATACTTCTAACGTTTCCCACACATATTTGATCTACGGGGTAAGGTTGGGTTAGAAATTCAGGATCTTTCCACTATCCAATTTTTATTACAGTCCAAATGTATCTACGAACCCGTGCCTGAGAACACTTGTATTTGCTTTCAGGACGGATGAGTATTCGAAACCAAAACTAGTGACAACTTAATGGTGAGCAGATTATTGGCTACTACGAATACTGTTGACTGCCTTGCTTGTTGTGAGGTTGGAAATGAGGGATCTTTCTTACGAAGATATGAGATAACCTTTCCTTCCTAAGAGATCAAGGATTTCTCCAAAAATTGCAAGAACGCAGTAAAGTTGACTTTATCAGAGGCAATGGTGAGACTTGAATTTGAAGAGCTTGTCATAACAAAAAGGATAAAGTTGACAGTAATGTTAGAGTCAGAATGACGATAGAAGACGATTTGCGAACAGATTGGAACTTTTGTGTGCTTAGTCAAGTGGAGTTTGTTGCTGGAAGAGATAGACGACTTTTTCAAACGGCTATTCTATCCTCAAGTTGTTCAGTTCAGTAAAGAGTGAACATAAGATAAGTCCTTGTCGAAGTGTGGAGGCAAGGCAGGGGAAGTTGCAACAAAATACGGTTGGCAAAGCTAGACGGAGCTTTTGGTCTCATCAATACTAGATATTGTTCCCCGTGTGTCCTTTTACTTTATTCCTTCCCATATGTTTATTTTTCGTCATCTTATATCAGAGACGAGTTGTCTGAAACGAGTCTTAACGGTAGTTCGCTCTTGCAGCCGCAGCAGTAGGTAAAAGTCATCTAAGTGTGATACTCTACGGTGGCATAAAATCCTTCGAAATACGTGGCTCAGTGATCCAAAAATATTTGAAGAGGCGAGAGAGATCTCTCGAATTTCTCTGGTCTGATAGGCTTTCACTCGTTTCGTTTCCCCAATATAATTCTAACATATCCATCCAGAATCACTCTGCCGAGTTGTTTTATCTACCATAATGCTTTCTTCAGATATAACTTCCTCCTGTACAATGACTACACACATTCAGAACAGTCATCTCCTTGGAGGATGGTTCGGTTAGGAATATAATATGAATCTACGATCATGATTATAATTCCCAATCTCCAAGAACAATTTTTCCGTCACAGATACAATTACCTTATCCCTGCACTTACCTATGACAGGTACTACTGTTGACTGTAACCACTCTATTCAGAGCGCAAGACAAGGATTCCAATTCCTTCTACAAAAATTGCAGGCTTTTTAGTTCACTAAGCTCCAGTAGTTGTAGTAGCTTTGAATTTAAATTATACTTCCGAAGAAGATACTGTTGACCTGACTTGGCTGCTACATGTTAGTGAAAGTGGGGTTTGTTTGGAAGAAGAACTACCCTTCCAAGTGTGCTACCCAGGTTCGACTTTAGTAAAATCTCAGAAATTAGGCTCTCAAAGTCTCTTGACAAATTAAAAGAATTAATAAACCATTCTTTTAGGGTTCTTTCCTTGGTCTGAGCATTTTTACTATGCTTTGTCGTTAGTTTTATTAGAACTAGTCCTCCAGCGAAGCCCCTTTACCCATTTACAGTTTTTGAAAGTGCACTCGGGTCTTAAATACATCTTACTTATTAAGGGATGAATATACCGATCACTCTGTCCGTCCGTCTGTGTGTCTGTCTGTCCGTTTGCGCTCTAACTCTTAAACGGTTGAACTTTTTCTAATTCCGTTTTCAGATATTCGTTATTAAGGTTCCAACTAAGATTTGACCTTGTGGATCACACCCCTCAAGGTCAACGGTCACAGATCTCCAAAAATTGAAATAACAAATCCATCAAATGGGGCGTCGTTTGAAAGCTATTTACTAGGAAATTTCAAAACAGGAGTCTATACTGCTAGGTCAAAAGTTATGACCGTGAGAAGGTCACAATGCATGGCTCATTGTGAGACTTAAGTGGCAAATGGAACCCACAACGAGAGCAACTTCATAAGACACTATGTGTGCGGCACTCTCACATCATGTTACCTTTTGTTACCGCGCGACACGGTAAAATGCCAAATGTTCGAATAACTCTATCGCGTTTTTTTCTAAAAGCATCTACAAGGTCTCAATAGACATCCCGTTTACACTACAGTCGCATCGCGTGCTCAGCATGGACACCTAGCGCGCAGACTATGGACACATTGCGCGCTTACTTACGGCACTATATCGCATGCTCACAACTACACATAGCTCGCACACTACGGACACATCATACGATATTCATCCCTTCGTTATGTGCGTTACAACGGTTTATTAAGAGGTTGTAAAACCTTTGTATGTGAATGACGTTTCACTCTGGCTGTCCGGTTGTCTGTCCGCTTATGCGATAACTCATGATAACCCCACTTTTTGAACTTCTGTTTTCGGATTTGGTTATTGAGGTCAAAATAGGAAGTACGTTCGAAGATGGGCAATTTTGACTGCACCCTCAAGGTCAGAAGTAACAGGTCACCAAAAGTTCAAATAGCAACCGCTATCAAGTGGGGTGTCGCTTCAAACTACTTACTAGAAGATTTCATAACAGGTGTTTGCATTGCTCTATAAATGGTTGTATATTTTCTCCATGATTTTCAGCGTTAACTATTATCTGTTTTGCCTTTTTAAGACTTACCGTCAATTTCTGGCCACTACTTTGTAAATCCACGGTAAATCCATCCAGAAAGATTAAAAGAGGCGCTTGCTTAGTAAAAGAGGATTCTATCCTAACCTAAGATAGGTAAGGGCAAGCACAAGCCTCAATAGTAGTGGAGTAATAAGGAGAAACTTCGTAAATCAATTTTGCTCGATTTAGCCGGGTTAGTTATACCTTTCAAGCTTGAAGTTAAAGCTACTTTGGGTTGGATGGAGGTAAAATTACAGAAAGTCAAGTATTGTAATGATTGCTCAAGCGATGTATTTTCCTGTTGAAATTGAGCTTAGTTTCGAGAATACGGGAAGTTTGCTAGCTCTATTGTGAAATGTGATTCTTCGTGCATGAGGAATTTAATCTACCGCTACCCTTTAATTTGACAATTGCATTAAGAGCTCATTTTGTTATACTACTTATGGTGTACAAACCATTTAGCAAGCATTCAAAGCTCATAGTTACTGTGCACACCTTGAGTTACTTTCACTCTTCTACCCATTCTGTCTCTAGTTACAAGCTGTTGTTGGGTACAGGATAATTGAAATGGCTCCTCAATCTCCATTAAATTTTTTATTGTGCTTATGAACAGGATGGCAATCCTCTTTCTGTGAATGCACTGTCATGCTAGCTGACTGGCTGGCTGGCTGACTGTCCTTAAGGGGCAACTCTGGGGCAAGATGAAACTCTACTGCAAAATGGTACCTAAAACCCCAACAACTTCATTGGACCCTTTTTAGGCACCCCCAGTGTCCTTCAGGGGGCGTCGTTGGGACAAAATGAGACTCCAGTGCCAAACGGTAGCAGCACCTTCGACGACTACTATAACAACGATTACAAACCGCAAAAAAATCGTATGCACATAGCGCCCGCATTGCCCTACTTTTCGTTACGCCCGTTTACAACGGTTTATTATTAAGGGCTGAAAACCCCTTTATGTGAATGCACTGTCATGCTGGCTGACTGACTGGCTGACTGGATGCCTTTGACTGCGATAACTTTCGAACGGTGGCTTTTTTTGAAATCCTATTTTCATATCTCGGTTTGGGGTACAAAAGAGAGAGGCAATTCGGAGATGGGCCAATTGTGTCATACCCCAGGGGGTGGGGTCAAAGGTCACAATTTCGTCAATGGCAACCCCCATCGACTATGGTATCGTTGGAAAGGTACTCACTCACTAGGGCATTTGAAAACAATGCTCAAAATATTGTTCTATGACGCTCAGGTCAAAAGTTATGACCTTGCGAAGGTCAAACGGGGCAGTGTGAGAGTCCACTACCAAATGGTACCCCCACAACGTTGACAACTTCATTGGGCTATATTTCGGCACCCCCACTGACTTGGTCAATAGTTATGACCTTGCGAAGGTCAAAAATGAAGCGGTTACGTCCATCAGGTCTGACGGTCTGTCTGACCTTCTTCAGATAACAGACGGAATGGTAAAGTGAATGAAAAGAACAAACATTTTCGACGACTCGTTCAGGTATAAACATGGCTGCCTATAGGAGAATTAGCCAGCAGAAGTCTAAATTGCATACTCAAAATACTAATAGCTAAACAGTGTAATTAAGAAATGGTAGCAATAGTAGTCAACGGTTTGCACCAGGTTCGAAGATTCGTACCATATTTCTGATTTTAATTCCGCCCTAAATAATGCCCACCAGAAATTACTCTATCTAATCAATAATTCCACATATAACAACTTTTCAGTTAAGCTCACAAATTTGCATTTCCCATTTACAATATCATCACCACGTTTCCTCAAACCCAGAATCTGATGTGACAAGTTAGACTGAGAGACGTAATATATAAATGTGCATGACCGAGCCTTTTGGACCTGAAATCATAAAATACGCTATTATATTTTACTTTATGAATATTTTACGGTAGTTGTGCATTTTTTACACACTCAAAACAAATTGATGAAGAATTCATTAGTATTTTCGTCAGACAATAAACACCCCTGGTACAGTTCCCTCATTAATAATTCCTCCAACAAATGAAAATAGGACCATCGAAACAATAATTTTGCACGGGAATTATTTCTAGCAATCCGGTATCTAATTGTAGCTGGGTCCCGGGAGGAGTGGTTTTAATAATAGTGATTTGATTTCTACAAATCCAGGCCAGAAAGACTCGAGTTCGTTTATTACTTAGAGGAAATTGAGACGCATCCGCTTTTATTGGATAGAAAAATACATCAACGCTATACTCCCAACTCACTAAAACTACCACTACAGTAACAGCAGCATTGCACCAGGTTACCCTCCACTAATCCTAAGATTCATTGTGATCTTTTGTTTCGTTATTCTAAGCAGACCAGAGCTTCACGTAAACACATTAAAAAGTATATAAAAGTTACATTTATAGGATGTCCATTTAATTTCACACCTTTAAACCCTTAGTAATTACCTATACGATTTTGAGTATTTGATGCTTTGTGTAATAATACAGCCGTGCTCAATTACTAATTAGTTACAACGGAACTTTAAACTTGCAGTACAAGAGGCCACCGTATTTGCACTTTGTAAAAAGAAGTTCGCTAATATCGATAAACGTCCGTGAAGACGAAACGCATAACTAAAAAGTTGGCGCATTTTGAATCACACAAACCAAATGAAATGGAAGGAAACAAATTGTAAGGTTTCTGACTCACATTTCCTTATGAGACTAGTAGGTAATACCTTCAGACATGTAGACTTTAATAAAAAGGCAGGTTTTTAATTGGAGTTGTCGTAAGTATTAGTACTTGTCAGGAGCCTACTTGGGTGGAAAGTTCCTGATTATACTTTCAACACCCTGGACACATCTCATTCAATCCAGAGAAGGATGAAAGCCGTGAGGGATCATCATGTTGAATGAAATCCCTTTGGATTTTCCTTCATCTACTCCGATAGGTTTCCTCCATATTGTATCTTTTTGTAGTGCAAAGATTCCTTCAAGACTGGAGCTATTGATAAACTACCTTCCACAGAGTGAGCAAGCAGTCATCATCGCCACCACCGCGCTCCTCAATCTTGAGGAGGCTTCACTTCGGAAAAAGTTAATGTAAGTTTGGACAAAATAATAATAATGCTAGAAAATGGAATGGTTCTTGCCTCAACAGACCACACACCCTAGAGTAGAAGAGACACATTCACTATCATCTTATGACCATACAATACGCGGTCCCACACCCTAACTCGAGTGATACACACAGGGGCAGAATCCTGGGGCACTGGGTAGCCTGATTGTGGTAGTTGTTTGGAGAAATCAAGTCAAACAAACGGGAGTACATAAACGAGCGGCGATGTTGGTTTTTCATGCATACTACATGTTTACTTACAACTGTGATAACATGGACAGAGTAAAGGTCAAAAAATGAAAGAAGAAATAAAGAGGTTAAAAGCAAATAAATGGCTAAATTGGGAACTCGTTTGTAAACGGTACTTATATTTATTTGCACAAATATGCTTGGACTGGGCTATGTCATGTGAAATGGATGGTTTTGAATACTTGACTTGTGCATTCTAATATTAAGTACATTTCACCTCCATAAACAAGTAAAGCAAAGACGACGATAAGCGAGTATCGAAGTGTGGGTGGGGGGCTCCTTAAGCTAAGGATATCCAAAAAGAAAACTGTATGTGCCCTGCGATGAACTGTAGGTTCAATTCAACTTCCATTCATTCATTCCACTTGCGGACACGGGACACAAATACAACCTGCTTCTTTGCCGGCTTTTTCATCATTATTTCCCTCCGCCTCTGTATTCACCTTCTTTGATGACGATTATGTCGACGCTGTTCAGGGCTCTTTTGTCGTAATAGGTATGTTAATGTCCCCTGGGTACTGACCACCAAACCTCCAGAAATACTTGAAACCTTTGACAAAATTACTACTTATGGTAAGATTGCATTGGGTTGAAAAATTAGTGAAAGGATAGACTTGACGACAATGTGCATTGTATGGATTGTTTTGTAGTTGAATTGATGTAATTCTTCCTTTCTAATGATAGTTGAAAGCCCGAGCCGATTTTTTAAAAATACAATAGACAGTTTGGCAAAATCAAGCATTTAATGCAAAAATTCATAAAAGGCAGTAATTTAGAGTATAGTTAAGTTAGGAAAGTCTATTAAAACATAAATTGTTTTATTTTTTTGTTTGTTTGCATGCATCAAACTTCAGAAGTTTTCATCAAATTTCAACTTTAATTGTAGATTTGAGCTTCTCGTAAAGCCCAATCGTCATTCAAGAAAACTAATTTTCAACTTTCTTTCAAATGTTTGATGAAAAATGGGGAAAAAATTAACTTCTTTGCTTTTATGAAATCTATTCCAATATGACTGTTTTATTTCAAGTAGATGATCCAAAAAAATGTACACATGTACAAAAGCAATATATTGTAGTTAAATGAAACTTTTCTTATTGACCGTAAGCAAAGAAAACTTTTTCAGTTTGCCAAAATCGCGTTTTTTTGTTTAATTCTGTTGAAGTGGGTTAGACAAAATGAGTTGGCTCTCTCTCGTGTCAAACTGGATTTGCCAAAGCGACATGGAATCAGTCAATGTCCAGGCCAAGATTGAATGTCGTAACAAGAACAGAGAGTGGGGTTAGAATATAAATCTTAGGCTTTCTCATCTGTTACTAACATAGCATAATACTTCTCATATATATACTTGTAATAGATTTAGTGGACGCATACCCAATGAGGTAGAAAACAACTACGAAGAGTTGACAACCGGGGTACAAGAGAGAACATTAAATTAAATTAAATTAAATTTGGATTCGCCGACAAATGAGGAAAATAGATTTACAGAATCCAGGAATAAGTTTCATTACTCGCGCGAAGGCGCCGACTCCCGTGAAGAAATGTTGTTTCTTCTGCAAATAGTATAACTACAAGAATCTAGAAGAAATATAATTCCTGCAAATAGTTGCGTATCCAATATTGTGTAACGCAGAGTTTCATTCAATTGCTAAACAAAGTACTAAGTACCCAACAAAGCTTAAGAAGTCGACTTTAATTTAAATAAGAACTCTTTGGAGGCAAAAGGACCATCAACGGTGAAGGTGTAGAACCACAAGGCCTGGAACATCCACTTAACTTTAATGAGACTAAGAAACTAATTTGAATTAGAAAAACAAGAATAAACTTGTGTGTACTAAAATCAATAGATATAATGCAGATAATCAGAAGTACCAAAAACCTTCACCTTAACAAGGCTTCACCTCAGCAAAAATATAGCCCTTGACGTATCATCATCACCTTTTGTAAACCAACCTACGACTAGTAACTACTCAGATGGAAACCGCAGGAGGGGACAAAACTAAAATGTCTCTTACCTGCCCGTAAGTAGGCTGGCTTGTCGAACAACAGCGTGACACTCACTTAATCTCACTCTTGGTAAATTGTCTCTTGTTTCCAGGGAGTTTGTTGCTCGATAAAGCCAGCGGCCGATCAAATGGAAAGTTTCTGGTAGACCATATGTGTGCCGGCAGAAATAACAAGCTCAGTTGCATGTTCGACGTAGTAGACTTTTACAGTTGAAATCCCTAACACGTGCAAAAATAGTAAGCAAAAAAACTTCCCTGCATTATCGGCAAAGAGTCTGAAGTCTCAGTTGGGGGCTAAGAAGAAATAAGTATAGTACGGGATACATTTGTCAAACTTTGGAAATTCTCAATTTCACTGCTAATCGTTTACGGCTGGTTCTGAAGCAGATATTGAAATCTTTCTCACGAGTAGTTCCCAGTCCTAATTTGTAGCCTTTCTGTACTATGCACCTTTTTTCCTTTCCCTGCACCCTTTATTTGTTGATGGTTTGTAGACTTCCGTATTTCCGGTTTTAACTCTCCCCGGAATAACTCGCCCATAAAAGAAGTTCCCGTACCTCCTACGTAAGCTCAGAAATTAAATATTCATCTCTGAAAAAAAATGATGCTTAATTCATTGTACAGCTAGTCCCTGCCGGCCGTGTCATTTATGCCTCGAAAACTTTCTTTCGTTTGCTTAGTCAGCAAATATAAGATTAGTATCAAAGGGAAAGCATAAAATTATAAAGCTCAAATAAAATGTACAATCGGTTTTATATTGGCTCCCTTTTCTATTTCTAAAAAACAAAAAATGTATTGTGACTACAAAGGAAATCCAATCATTAATCATTTACACAGTTCAACTAAAAATGTGTACTTACGACTGCAAAAAACTGAAGAGCAATAACTTAAGTTGTCGTTCTGATTTGTCTGTAAAACGAGCGTGTGCAATGAATAAATACTACATAATTGTTGGCAAACATTATGATTTTTTTTAGTTATGAAAAACCCAAGTTGATTTTGTGTTAAAACAATAACTACCCCCCGAAATAATCCCTCTTGAAATAATTCCTACCAACAAAGACCATTGAAACAATACCTCCCCACGGGTGTTAAAATCGGAAATACAGTTTGTTTTACGAAATTGAAAAATAGTAGTCACAGTACATCCAGCAGGATTGGCGTTGACTGTCGGAGGAACGAAAAACGTATACATCATATTATGCATAGCACTTCTTTACTAATTTACAACTCTTGCTTCCAGACGAAAGTTAGTTCAACCCCAAAAGCACTTTTTCCAAGTCGTAATACATCTAATAGAAATCTTCCTTTCGGTCACCACCTGGTCACTTCCTCCTCAAATAAGATAATAAACCTGCAACATGAGAACTAATAGTAAAAAGACAAGACGACGGAAGGTAGGCTTATATGGAGGCAGATAGTAGTTAGGAGTCTTCTTTTTTATTTTCTGCGGGTTGCAATAAAAGCCCATCTGTTTATTTTAACAAGACCATTTTCAGATTTGCTCTCCTTCTTTGCAAAAACCAAATCATGTCCAACCAATATGTCCCAGTACTATAAACCTGCACAACAACGAATAATAGCCTGACAGCTAGAGCTAGATGCTACTTTAGAACCACTTCTACCAACCTTAAACCTTAGCACCACCATTATAGCAGTTTGGACTTGTAGTAGTCAGTAAGAGTAATATTGCTGTTTGGTGAAATACGCAATAGGTTGATGGATCAAGTGCTACTTGTCACAAAAAGTCACTTCTTTATTCATTGTCGTCTCATCTTGCAGTCCTGCAGTATTGATGTGATGTCATTAACTGATGAATGAAAGCACAAATGAATCTCTTGGAAAGGAAAGTTTTAGACGTTGATAAGAATTAGCAGACAACGTATCGTATCCTTACTTCCACCATGA
The DNA here is from genome assembly GCA_034682405.1 of Hydroisotoma schaefferi. Taxonomy (NCBI): domain Eukaryota; kingdom Metazoa; phylum Arthropoda; class Collembola; order Entomobryomorpha; family Isotomidae; genus Hydroisotoma; species Hydroisotoma schaefferi. The sequence continues at coordinate 16,185 of JAQFZX010000381.1, read as the reverse complement.
CGGTAATGTACGATGTCCTAATGCATTTGTCTCTCTGCTTTTAAGTTGAGACTTGGTGTTGGTACTGAGAACGCGACTACACTGTTATACAAGAAGTGCTTTCTTCGAAGCGCTTTCTTCTGGTGGTTCTTTTTATGAAGAAAGTATCTACCTCCCTCCTTGCCTTTCCTTCCACTCTTCTGATAGGGATGAGTATGGCCAAGAAACGTAATTCTTATGATTTTGGGGTTCCTTGTTCTGTAGAAGAGGCAATGGGGTAGATGGGTAGTGGCAGGTGACAGTGGTAAATAAGTCCTTGCTCATCTTAAAAGTTTTATACTCACAACCGATTAGGTTGTCGCTCAACCCTTATTTTCTACTACCAATTGAATTAGTTGCAACTCTGGCTGAAGATAAGAAGGTGCTTTAAACCAGAAGAATGGTCAAATTAGCATTAGTCGAGTATAGTTCCTTTGGGGGGGGGGCATAGCTAGATTATTTGCTCAAGGTTTGTGTACCCCAGCAAGAACGAGGCGAAGTCCTGTCCAAACCAAGTATAAACCACAACTGCGGTTCAGAGCAAGAATGTTCATGGAAGACCTTCTCTCCTACAGCTTTTTAGGTAAAGCACGTCATAGGGGCATCCACCACCAACTGACATCACTTCTACTAGCAATAACCGACCATTCTTAACTGTGAAATTCCTCTAGATGATGGCCAATAACCAACCACTCCAGCTAGATTTGTATAAAGACCAGATCGTCGTTGGCGGAAGTTACTGCTAATGTCAAGTCAACAGAAAGAGCAAAGGACCGAAATTGCAATGGTTATCTTTCGTCTAATGATTGTATGAGATTGAGATAAGAGAGGCTAGAGGTAAACGAGTAGAAGTCATTCATTTTTTACTGCATTTTTGAGTACGTCTACCTTAGTGATCTTAGGAGAGAGACTTAAGTAGGATTTTAGTTGATTTACTGTAAGTTGCTGTTAGAGTAAGCATTCATTCTGTTCACATGTTGCTATATTACTTCTCAATCTAACGCAAAAGTCTTGGTCTCAGGCATTTGAGGATCAGGCAAAAGAAATGGAAGTAAAACTTTTGAGATATTACTTAATAGAAAGAGATGATAAACTATCTCGAAAAGTAATGGACGAGCTGTTGCAAATTTTTCACCGAAGAAGGTAGGTATGACTAAACGTAAATTCAGTCGTGGTCTGCTATTTGATATATTTGTCTTTATTTGGATGTGTCCAGTCTGTTCAATTACACTCTCCAAAACTGACTCTCCTCCAATAGTCCTGGTCCGGTGACACGGAAATTTGGAGGTTACAGGCAAATATTGGAGATGACTGATTAGATAGGAGAAGTAAAGCATGCATGTTTAGTATTTTGCCTTCAATCGGAAAGCAGTAATTGGCAGACACTTTGACATTCATCTCATGTAATAATTTTTTGCCGATTTTCTTGTCACTTTCAAACTAATTAACTTAAATGTACTATTTTCACATTTTTGACAAGTTGACACGTGATCGCAGTTAATGTTTTTAACGATGTTAGAAAATCGCAGAAAGTACAATAAAACGATTCAGATTGCATTTCTCACTTTCTGGAATTTTAGCGAGGTCTTTGTGGTACTGGATATATTTTTCACCAACCGAATATTCCCTTTTACCTCAACCCCCTCATTCATCATGGTCTCGGTCATTTGGCTTATCCACTAAAAGTTGCTCCTTGTCATCATCGTTAGAACAACATGTAATTCGTGTACGGTCAAACACAAAAATATACAAACGCACATCTGGAAAGTTAAGTCAACTGGATTTTTTTTTTGTTGATGATATCCTGCAATAGGATTCGATTTTTTCTTCTTCCGGCCATAAACTGCATATAGTCCGGGATAAAGAAAGCTGACGATAAATGAAAAATAATTATGACTTTCTTCTCACTTTCACTTGGGTAAATTTACGGCCACTTTAAAATTTTGTTTGAGAGAAGAATTTTTCGGAAAAGTAATAAGGTAAATTAAATTAATGACTGATATTGAAATAAAGCGTTGAACATGTAATTAGTTCCCTCTCATTCTTACCATTATATCTTGTAAATAGAATTTTATTTTGGATAGAGCAGATTCCTTTTGGTCTTGTATACATGTATTTTCTTAATAAAAAGTTCTTCTAATAGGAAAATGGTTTTATTCATCTAAATTTCACGTAACGCCCCATTTAAGTAAACCATTTTAGTAAACTGACCCTGCTTTGACTGAGCCAATCCATTATTCTAAGTACTTCAGTGGAACAGATCAGTATACCACCGATTCAGCGTATTCTTGTTTAGTGGTTACGTCCCATCTCCTAAATGCCAATGAGTTTCTGCCCGATTTTGCGTTTGACCGATAAGGCTACATCCCGAGTACCGTATTTCCTTATTTAATTCCCCTGGGGAATTATTTTTTCAAACTCCGATTTACCATGGGGAATTAAACCGGGGGGTTGAATTATTCCGGGGTGGGGAATTATTATTTCAATCGAATTTTTTGTTGAGGACCCAGACTTTTTGATAATTTTAGTAGTAATTTTAATGAAAAGTTCCACCAAAAAATATACTTTTTGAACTTTTTTTGCTGAATTTGTCTTTCAAAATGAAAAAATTAACCAGCCGTTCCCAGTAATTCATAATTATTTTAAAACTGAAATTGAGTGAGTAAGAATATGCAATTAAACTAAAGAATATGAATCGTTTAAATAATATAATTTCAGTTTAATTTTTTTAATGGCAATTGTAAAATACTAGTAATTTTTTGTTTCATAAATGTTCATTCTCTAAAGTAGTTCCTTAATTAAATTACAAAACACATTTCAAAGTTTAGTAAAAAACAACGCATTCTCTGCTTTGGCTAATTATAAATTAGTTCGAAATTTTTATGGTAAAAAACCCTTCTCAAAATTATTTTACGTATTGCTCTTTTAAAACGGTTAAACATTATTTGAGAAAGTTAACTTTCAATATCTCATGAAGAAAGCTTCAATTTGAGGGGTCGGAATTTTTTCTCCATGGGGAATTCTTTCAGGTGGGGAATTATTACTTCAAATGGCCCGACCCCATGGGGATTTATACCTGGGGTGGGGAATTATTTCGGGGTGGGGAATTAAATCAGGAAATACGGTAAATTCCTTTTCGTTCCTACCTCATGGCTCATGATTCTAGCGTGATTAATGAAACCCAGCACAAGAAGTCGTTTTCCTCTCCGCATTTTACCCTTCTCTACATGAATCCAAAATGTTCGGTAGAACATTTTACAGCATGCATTATTGAACACTAAGAAGTGAAGTATTACAATCTGTTGCAAATAATCAAACACAGCCTCGTTGAATAGCAACCTGCTATATGAAAGCTCAACGCTTAAATATCCGATGTTTCGTTTTATTAAAAAGTAAACCACATCTTCTTAGCTCATCTCATGCAGATAATGCACGTTGAAGTAGTCTTCAGTTATCTAACAAACTGCTAATTTAATAAGAAAACCATCTTACTTAACTGTCCTTGTAGATAAATAGACAAATGGGCAACCCGTAGGTAAATCGAAATTTTTAAAGGTCAATTATCAATAACACCATTGCTAAAATTTTATCAACAAAATACATTAGATTTCCATCTTTCTATCGTGATTCGCTTTGAGGTGTTCTACTTCACTTTGCAGCTTTGTTTACTTGATTGGTAAGAGTCAAGATGATTAATGGCGTTATAATGAGTGGATTTACTGAGTTCAGAAGCTTCGACCTTCATTAAGCAATGCTAATTTGGTTGATTAGCAGTATATGTCTCAAAGCTTGATAAATATTTGTTATTTGTTTTATTCAAAAAATGCCCCTCACCCTCACGAATGCACTTAATGTATAATGAATAACTACCAATGGTAATCCAATAAATACTTTCTTCCAGACCTTCAAAGTCCACATCCTCCTTTGCTAACAGTTATGAACGAGTATGAGCAGCTATTGTTAAGAATGTTTAAATACATAGGGTTTGTACCATCGTTTCTAATAACTATTCTTTAACCATGTTATTGTAAAATAAAATGGCAAAATTTATTCTAAACCATAAGCTATTCCAGTCTCAGAGTGAATTGAAACAAAGTAGATTACATGCATGCACTATGCGAGAGTGTTAACATTTTATTGATGCTCGTTTGGTTTTTTTTCGAAATAAGAGGTGCACATAAATAGACATACAGGCGGTGTGAAGGATCTTCTGTAAGCAGTATCGACTATCAATATACTACTGACGTATTAAGCTACCATTTGACCCCTTTTGAAACCTACAACTTTCATGGTTAGCAGTTTGATTTCACAAAGATTGAATTCCTTTGCCAAAATTTAAGCATTAAATAAAAGTGATAATGGCACTCATCATCATCAGTCTACACAACAGTTATATGAACACACAATTTCACCTATCGATTAGAAAAACATTCTCTTCCCAAAAAAGAAATCAAGTGTAGTGGATGGAACGTTAATTTCCGTTTTTTTTGACGACGGTATATGTGAAATCAGTAGCTCACTCTACAACATATAAAGGTAATTTTGCATGCGAAAGGGAAAACCAGGAAATCCCAAGGGCCAAGCTCTAATCCAGGTAGCAGTGGTAACCCTTTCTGTTAAAAAACACCCTTCCTTCGTTTTCCCCATTGTTTCCTATCTTTCGAATGTAAAATACCTGATAAAAGAGCGATTTACCGATTTTCCATATACCGTTGTCAAAAAAAACGTAAATTAGCTTTCCAGCCACAATATAAACGGATTTACTCCAGCCTAACACAACGCCCCTATCTAGTATCCCAAAGCAACAGTTCGACCTAACGATCCTCTTGCTGGCACTCGCACTACAGTTACCGCTATTGAAGATGTAGTTGCTAAAAAAGGCTTATTTTATGTACGTGTTTGCACAAGTCTTATAACGGCTTGAATTGATTTTAAAGGCACATGTTGGCCAGATGCCAGATGCATAAACAAACGTGTGATGTTATTAAGCTGCTGAGTACGTATGCATACCAAAGATTTCCCATCAACGGGAAGATCAACATATGGAGGGGTCATTGTTTTTATTCGTTACATCATGCATCATCCAAAACTTAGCTTCATTTTGAACTTGAATTTGCTGTGGCCTGCAATGGGCTGAACGACTATGAGATGCAAAAAGTTTCAAAGGCACTTAGCAGCCAGACGGTGTTCAGGTAACGCCAAAAAAACTTCTTACATTAGCAGGTTATTACGCTGCCAAGGGTACACATTTATGGGAGAAATTCAATAGTTAGTTCATTATACCATTTTTTTTATTTTTAGATTAGATATGGGTACAATCATTTTTGTGAATGATAAAGTAACACAAGTGATTACATACATCGCAGCCAGTACCCAGCCCAGACAGCCCAATTGTTGTATGAAGATGAAATAAAACTACCCTAACTTTTCCCACCCATAACTACTTTTTTAAGCTGAAGTAAAACATTCTGGATACTTAGTTATTAGTAATCAAGATGTGAAAAATGTTTATGTCTTGAGATTTTCATTTATTTTTGACTGGCTGGTTTGGTAATTTTAGTGAAGGCTGGGAATAAAGAAGCCTTGCTATCGTGAATTGTTTCCCAGACAGTCAGTTGGAAGCAAATATAACAAAACAAAGTTGTTCACTAACGATGCTTAACGATAAACATCCATCTTCTGTAAATTGAACCGATAGACAGCAAGACTTAAATAGTACCTGGCTCCACTATTCAATTGTTACTTGGTAGAAGAAATTTGCACTATTGTACCTAATAGATTTTACAATTTTTGGGCCTTAAACAGTAATTAATATGGGGAAATATTATGACGTGCGTTCTGTGTTTCCTGTTAGGGCTAGGGATAGCAGCAGAATGAAGAATTTTCATTAGCCACAGAAAATGTGTAATTTATGATTCACAAGTCCGATAAGCCCGTATTGTATACCTTGAATTTTGAATTGAAAACAAATGCCCTTTTATACTTGCATAGGATGTATACGATCGATACGATCAATACGATCGTATTGGGTGAATTAGAGGATCTAATGAAAATCTCGAGCTCAAACTTATAAAAAAAAACTCAAGAAATTCCGAGGAAAATATAAAAAAGTACACTAGTAGTGGTTGTAGTTGCAGTCGAATTAGATGAAGCGGGGTTACTACGCGGTGGTAGGGTTAGTAAATCGGGGCTTTTCAAGGGAAGTCCAAGGGAAAAAGCGGGGTTGCTAAAGGGTTGTAGAATTGGATGGAAGGGTTGCTACGGAGTGGTTGAATTGGAAAAGCGAGCTTTCTACATAGTGGTGCATGCTAAAAGCGGGGTTGCTATTGCTACAGAATGTTAGAATTGTAATAGTGGGATTAATGTTAGAGCGGAGTGGCAGGCCACTAGCCGGCCGTCGTAGACGATCACCAATTATTTAAGGGTAGTATGATTCGAGAAAGATGCTGGTTGGCTGGTTATTTTTAGTTTTTATGTACAATTATACGAAAATGTTGTGGTTAGCACTCTTCAATCCCCCATGGATAACTTAGTTTGGCTCAAATGGACTTGTATTTTGTGCTATCGCATAGCAAGACCGTTGTCACAATCGCACTAGTGAGATGATTCCTCCCTGACAAGCCGACAAACGGTAACTCTGGTCGTGTGCGCCAAAGCCCATGCAATTGGATTTTGGATAAATAAGGAATTTCTTTTTTCAAATTCTTGTTTACGGGAAATAATAACACTTCGATCTTTCCGACATGATGGAGTACATTTAAAATGCATACTAATGTTTTAAAAATGATTTAGTTAGACATCTGAATATCATAGCCATGTTAGAATTTCCAAAGATAGATGCCAAGCATACGAATACATCATAAAATCCGAGCAAATACGCCGTTGTAAACGGGCGTAGCAAAGAGGTTGTAAAAAATCGGTGCCCAATGTGTGCGCGCGATGTTTCCGGGGTGAGCGCGCCATGTTTACTTGTGCCCGTATACTTAATGCATAAACGGTCAACTTTTTTTTATTCCACACGTTACATCTAAATTATTATTGGAACTGTTATTTTATTTAGATTCAGGGTATCAATAACTTCAATTCCAACGCTTGTATATGCATGATCATGCTGAAAGCTTTAATGATGAGAATGAGATAAAATTGGGCATTGCACTTCCAGAGATTTCAATTTGTATGATTCCCTGTTTGTACCTTTTAATTATATTTGTCGGTCATTTTCATCAACGATTAATAGGCCACGGAACATATTCTTCAAAATGTATTACATTATATGCATAACTTTATTTTGGAATCACGTCCAGCAGCCATTCCAACATGGCGATGTCAAAAGGTAAGACGCTGCCGTGATGGAAATCAGATCTAGAGGATGTTTTGCTCTGAAGACTTCTTCACCTTTCGGTTTGACATTCACTTTGTTGCGTTGGTGTAAGAATGATGTGTTTAGTTAGCACTACTTATTGTAGCAAAAAACGAGCAGTTAAAATATCTAAAATATCCGAGCAGTCGGTGATTTGATTGCATTACAATTTAAGGTTTGGAAAGAAGTACGCTTTTTCAAGGTAAAATTTGTACGAGTCGTGTGCATTCTCAAATACCATAATTTGTGTATAGGTAGTTTAAGATTACCTAAATATGGCCATTTTACCTGGCTGAGGAATTATGCATGACGTACGATGATCACAACCTGGGTTTTTAGCTCTTCTAAACTTTAGAAAGCTATTCTGTGTAAGATAAATTAGACGCAAATGAGTTAAAACTGGAACTCAAGATCAGTACAAATAATGTATGAAACGGAAGGATCCTAACTGTGAAGTGAAATGTCAATAGTTTTAGTTAACTCTTGAGAGTTCGCCACCACTTGTACCAAGACTGGGTGGCCAACTTAATATTCTTGAATATTGATGAATTTGATCGTGGCTTTTAGTGGATTGAATGGAGCGGATCGTATGCATGATAAATGGAGGTAAATCTAGTGCTGTCGCGCCAGGTTATGTAACTGTGAAGGGGTTTATTGATGCATGCGATTTAAGAGACAAATAATGGTAAAAAGGTCGAAACGAATGATCTAAAACGGAACCCACTCAAATTATACACCAGACAGCGATAGGTATTTTACACTTAAGCCAAAGATGTAGGGTTTAGATAATCATCATCAATTACGATTATTATAGGACTGTAGTTGAAATTATGACCAGAAATATTAAGGCACTATCTAACTAAGAGCCGCTTTTAACTGCTCTGCTACCCAAATTATGAATGGAAACATTCTCGATACAACTCTTGAATCCCACGCTTTGATGTCAAATGTCAGGTTAACCGGATTAGACAACCCAAACCATTAAAAATGCCCTTTCAATACGTGCTGACAATTGATTCAAGGAACACAAATAGGAACTGTATAAACTGCACGTCTCAAAATCAGAATACTTCGCATCTTAAGCAATACTTGACTAGATGAAATTAATTTGAATATCACCCTGAGTGTACTTAAGCAAAATACGTAGTATCCTGAGAGACCAGAAAATGTGTTTCTTTATTGGTTCTCGTACTGCAGCTGCATGGAGAAACTTTTCAGGATTTTAATTAAGAGCTCCTAATGTTGGGCAAAAGGATGGGTGACTAAACCGCTGCACTGACTAGTGAGTCTCGACTTGAAAGGAGTCATGGAAAACTGACTAAGGCGCATCTTACCTTATGGTAATTGTACCATAAGTTAAATCGATACATGTCCTTTTTAATTTCTTGGGCTCATCTGCCTAGTTAACCCCAATATTTGTTAGGACTCCTCCGTACTAGCCAATATTTTAAGGTCGTTGAAGGAGGAATTCATGATCTGTTCATCTTAACACACAGGATTATCTAACTGTCTAACTCAGTGATGTTTCATCGATGAAGCTACAAAAGCATTGACGAACAACTGAAATGTTTTTTCTTTACTCAAAACTCAAGAATAAGACTCAATATGTTTATCCTGAAATCCTAATTCCTTTATTTTAGTCGTTGAAACAGAAGTCAAAACCTCGAATGTAACACAAGCTAATACATAAACAAACGGAAGTATGAAGCCTAGCAGTTATTTCGTTCTACGTTCTATATCTATGTTATAAATGTAATCGTTATCTATGTAATCATTTTAATTAAAAACATTTTTTGGTAACTTTAGCTAAGAGAATCGTTTCAACAGGTACAAAAATTGCTTACTAAAATTCATCTACACCCCTCTCTTCAATCCCCTCGCGAATCAAAAAATCCGAACTGCATGGACACGAGTTTAAATACATGTGTTGAGGCTATGAGATGGCAAGGACTTTCTGATTTTGTTACCTTTGCCGTCAGTCTTCGATACAGGCTCAAAGCTCACTTTCCTAGGATTCCCCAGTGCAACCAGAGTAGAACCCACGGAAAGCCCTAATACGTTAAAACATTCTTACTGCAATATTTACTAATTTAACTGCATATAGAAACAAGGATCAGGAAAGACTACTTTAGAACGCGAAGATAATCAAACATACCTGATTGGCCAGGGGGAGCAAATTGCTGTGATCCCGTTGGAAGGGATATAAGAAGAGACAGGACAGCAGCTTTATTCCCATGACAAGGCTCTAAGGCGATAGGGCTAGGCCACTCCTAATGAATCAGATTTAATTTAGTTAGGTTGTATTTCTTTCAACGCATACAACGCAAAATTTGCTTAAGAAAAGGAAAAATGGAGCATCATTTTAAAATCATGTTTACAACTTTTAAGATCTTGTATCAGGAATACCAACATAAATTAAAACGTTTAATCTATTAACGGCAAATCACAAATTTTAAACGTATTTACTAATAATGCGACTAAATGAATGAACCAAAGAATCAAACACGCCGAATGAAATACAAAACATAGCTTACCTTTCTGCGCTTTCTTAACGTTGAAATTCTCGGAAGTATCTGAGATTTTCCAATTTCTACGTATACTTGAGAAAAAGGACGGCTGGCCATTTGTTCCATTTCAACAAAAAGTCGCTAAAATGCCCGAAATATCCCAGAAGAGGAAGTTAGATTTATTAACAAAATAATACGAATTTTAATGTGCAATATTGAACTGGAAACTGACCTGGCGCCGTCGATACATATCATATTTTTGTTTTATTTTCCATAGCAGAGCCGCTACCACAAGTAAGACCAGAAAGCACCTTAATAATGAAAAATATACATCATGATAATTATTTACAAAATACCTGTTTTTAAATCAGTAAAAGATCATACGTTGAAAATGTGATGAAAAAATGTAGCAGGTCCAACTTTGGGGACTGTGAAAACGATATTTGAATCCATAGAGGAGGATGAAAATCATAAACGTAGACATAAAAGGTAGTGTTTTCTGGGCTACCGAATTGATACTTTGATCGGGCAAAACGATGTTTAAATGTTGTGCAGTCAGTGGCATTAAATAACAATATTTCATCCTGACCTCCTAAATAATATGATTTCAAAAATTCAAAAGCACATCTAACAATTTTAATGTGGAAGCCAATGTCTCAAATAGCTCTTAGCAGTACCTTCAGTAAATGTGATGTTCATTTTGGCCATCATCGAGCATGTTATTTGAAAGTCGGCATCGATGTCTTGTTTTGTTGGAGTGTTCCTAAAATTTATTTTGGTGAAATGGCGATCCTCCTTTTTAGATAAATTAAAAGTGAACTGAAAGTCAATTTGCAGGTCGTCTGTAATTTAAATAAATAAGATTATAGGTTATTGAAGAACCCCTTTTATATTCTAAGCTGAGAATCGTCGGCACACGTTATCGTCTTACAGAAACAGGAGCCTTTGCTTGGGTCACCGCTGTAATGGTTTTGCGTGTCACATCTACTACAGTCTTCACCTATCATGCCTTTAGTAGTGCAATAGCATCTCCCCGTCTCGGTTTGACATATTTGAGCCTGTCCGTTGCATTCACATGCTAGCACAAATAAAGATAAACATTTTAATACAATTTCAAAGAAGGCCGATTTTTTGACCTACACACTTACGATTGCAGCGGCCGCCGTTGACTGCATGACCATAAAAGCCAGGAACGCACCGCTCACATCGTTCGCCTTCAGTATGATCCTCACATTTAACGCACCTATTATGTTCATCACATTCACTATGTCCATTGCATTGACAAGCTAAAGAAAAGAAAAAGTAAGCCAGCCGTTTTCCATGAAACAAATTTCCAAGTGATGATCTGATGAAGGGATACCTGGACAGCTGGTAAAATGCCACTTCCAATCAGGACATGCGGAAGAATTGAGATATGCATTCGTAGTGTTGACGCTTAATGCACCACGACTAGATCCGTCCATACACTTACCCAAGCCTGTGCCAGAGCCGTTATCGCACCAGCCACACGAGGGAATGGATAGACAAATATCACAGGAAGCCACCTCGTCACACACTGTTTCAATGTTAATGCAATTTTTAAATAAACGTCGACTCTATGGTCCATCGACTTTGAGGTGCATAGTAACTTACGCGAAGAAGAGCTAGCCAGAGCATCTTTCGAAAGACAGGAACTCGAACTTTGAGACCAAGACATGCACTGACCGTATGGAAATGAAATGACATACGCGTTTTTGTCAACGCATGTGTTTAAATTGTTGCACCACATGCAGTTATTTGACGTGCAATTTGAACAGGAAACGTAATGTGAACAGCTTTGGTCACAAGAATTTATTTCCTTGTCTGCAGTTGCAACTCCATCTAAAGTAAAAGTATAAGGTAGTCGGCTGCATAAAATTAACAATTGAAGACCCACGTTGCAGCGTTTAAAGGGGAAAATAAAACACACTCAGAGTATTATTTCAAAACTTACGATATGACACATTCTCTTTGCCACATCCATCTTTGCCCAACCAGAAACAGTTTTGTTCAGAACTGCATAGATAGCAATTGTGTAAGTGGTTTCCGCACAGCGTTTCTTCATTTTTGCATTGGTCAAACGAAGTTACACCCTGCAATCAGTTATAATAACTTCGTTCAGGCATATGGGCATATCTTAAATCCTATGAATGTCAGAAATGTAAAGGTATGAGTATAGATTTTTTAAATGATAATAACCTGATGGATGGAGTCATTACACTTGGAATACTGGCACTGGCTACCACACCAGGTACATTCAAATGTGTTCTGAAGACACGCGGAGCAGCTGGAGAAATTTAAACAATGTTTTCCATCGATTTCTCTGGCTGGACTTCGATTGCATTTTTCTACAGCCCACTCTTTCTCCTTGTCCCTTTCTTTATCTTTAGGGTAGTAAACTCCAAAACTTTCACACAGCCCTTGCAGCTTATTCCAAATACACTTTACTCCAAGCTTGACACTATTTAAACACTCGTCTTTTGACTCAAATGCTGAACATATAGAAGGATTAAAACGGATCAAGTCGTTTTGTATTATTCCGTTAAATCCACCATAAATGACCAGTGAATTATGATACGTTACAAAACTGTGACCATAACGAGAAACATCACTTGGTATATCATCGGGGGGATTCATTGTTATCCAAGACTCGCAAGTTATATCGTAAACTAATATTTCACTGGTGAAACATTTCGATCCATGACTATATGTTGTGTCGTTATGTCCATTCCCACCAAAAACGAATAATAATCCTCTATGAATAGCTGACGCGTGCAAAAAGCGTCCATGAGGTCCGTGATCCAATAAGTGCCTAGATCAAAAGAGACGATTTAATATTAGAAAGTGGTCCATCCACGATATACCAGCCAATGATTTATTGAATACATTGATATATATATATAGACAAGCTCGCTTTCGCATGTTTTACCAAGTATGAGACGAAGGGTCATAAGATAATAAAGTGTTCGACAAAAATGCGGAGTTAAGGGAGCTGGACGAGTCAGTTCCTATTTTATAACCCCCGAAAACGTAGATCTTTTGAGTTATTGGGTCCCATGTACTTGAGTGACCGTAGCTGCCACTGAAGGGATATCCCTTTGTCGTTACAACGTTCCAATTAGAGCTTCCTACAATACAACAGATTGGTCCATCATCAATTTTTAAATAATTAGGAGTTTCGGTAAGACTACTAAACGAATGCGTCGAATGGATTGCCAAACATGAATACAACAGACAAATGCAAAGACAACTAACAGTACAATTCTAGATAGACTTACCGAAGTGAAATTCTTGAACCACATTCATGTAACCAAAAATAGGGGAGTGGCCAGAAATAATTACCATCCTGCTGTGTCTGCTTTTGTTGCCTTTGTCATTAATTACAACAGCCGTGTGACCAGCTAGTTGCTGTGGACCTAAGAACATGCGCATTTGATTAGTAAAACTCAGAACCAATCGCTCAGTTCTTACGAAAAATGACTTACCACACATTGATCGCTTGCATTTATCTGATTTGACATTCACTTTAGACCATTTGTTTGAACTTATTTCGAAAGACCATACATCGTTAGATACATGTCGATTCCCAAATTTACCGTCTAGCACCCCTCCATAAAGTATTATCTTTCCCTGTAATTAGAAAAATATCTTATAATATCTATGCCCCTCATTGTCATACTGGTTGTGTTGAATGTGATTATTAAAATTACATACTTCATAAACAACGCATGAGTGTCCATAAAGAGAAGGAGGGTGGGAAAGAGCATCTCCTTTGGTATGGACGATTTCCCAAGTGTTCACTGTAGAAAAGACAGGAAATTCATTTATACTGCTTGTAAATAAATTCTTAACTAAAATTGCTTCTAATGTTACAATCACCTTTAAAATCATATCTTTTGATCACAATAGGTTCATTTGAATCAAGCGAAAGACTACTGCCACCAACTATCCATAAGGAATTATTTTGAATCAATGCTGCATGCGAGGCTGATCCTTTCGGTAAAGTTGAATTTGGTAGTAGCACTTCCCAATAACCCAGTCTTACCTGTTGCTGGCAATCAAAGCCTGGATATAAAAAATAAGAATATTTCTTACATTTCCACCCATGAAGAACACAGTTAGAAACATTTGCCAATACACATATTTATACTTAATAAACCACTCCCTACGCAAGCATCTTGTAATCGTAAAATCACACCGAAGCTTACAAACATTAAATTTGATTTTCAAGGCTGAACAACGAGTTTTTGGTCAATAGCGATTTGATTGTATAATTGGCTAAATCGACGCACGGGAAAAACAATTTTAGGTTTTGCATAATAGTTTTCAACAACTACCCTGGATTGATAATTATTAATACTGTTTTAAAAAAATTGCAACAAATATTGCTAAAACTGGTAATTCACACAAAACCTGGAGTTTGTAACATCAAATGAAGCACTAAACCACGACTCCCAACGGCTTATTTTAGACATCTTATAACAGCGTCCAACAATACACTTCGTAGTTAAACTTTTATGGAAATAATGTATACGTAAAGTAATTTAAAAAATATAACCTTTATAACCATCGTCACATTGGCATTGGTGTTTCTCCATGTCGCAAATACCATGATTACTACAGTTGTTGGGGCACTTCTCAGTGCTGCATGTAACTCCAGTGTAACGCGCATTACAAGTACACGTTCCATCAACGCAAATACCGTTTCCAGAGCACTCCGAGTTAACGTCGTTGCTCGGGCAGGGTAGACTCCTTTAAAATAATTGCACGTCACATATTACGAATTTAATAAGGCAATAAAAGCCTTATGTTAATATTAATGTTAATTCACCTATATGATATATTGAAACCGGTAAGATTATAGGCTACGTCTGTATAAAAATGTAGAAGAGCGTATCCTGACTTCGCGGTGATTTCCGGCAATCGAAGTGCTCTGTAACTATTTTGGACTAGTATACCACTGAAAATAAATGGTATACATAATATCATAAATATCTCGTATATTTTATTTATTTAAAAGCAGAACATACCTAAAGACAGCCAACAGTGGAGAATGTACACTGTCTCCGTCATAAATATACAAATGATCCCACCCACATTCCGTAGCGAATTCTTCAAGTCGGAGGAACAAAGGTAATGGAATACTGGTGTTAACATCACGAGAAGACTCAATTAGCCACGTACACTTCATATTAGCACTATAATTTCCCAAACCATCACTGATCCACCCACGGTCTCCATCAAGCCTATAAAAATAAGTTTAGTTTAGTTTAAAACTTTCCTTCACTCTGGAGGAAAAATTATTTAAAATACTAAGAATTGTATATTAATTATTCCTACTTGATTTTGCCATTACAGAACTGACACTGAGCACCAATCCAACCGGGACGACAGACGCAAGTATTATTAATACAATCACCGTTCAAACAAAGTTGATTTATAATTGAGGAATTGGCATGAGCCGTAATGCACTCGGCAGTTTTCACGGAGGGTGGTTTAACAAGAATTATGACCGCAACAAGATATGATATTAGAATAAATAAAGAGGAATATCGAGGTATGAAGATGGTAAAATAGCATCTCGGGTTCAGTCTAAGTTTATCAGTCCATCTTCCCCATTTCCTTCGATATTTAGACTTAAACAAGAATAGAAACTTATGCATCAGAATCATTTCCGTATCTTCTTCAGATCTCATAGCGCCCTCCACAAATTATACGACGTCTTCCTTCAACAAATCCCAAGACCAGATTGTTTCATTTCAAAGGAGGGATAATTTCACAAAACCCTCATCTTCATGACGAACTTCGAAGAGACGGAAGGAGGCGAGGTCAAGTCCGGTCGGTAACAGAGAACAGAGACGGTGGGTAGAAGTGCCTTCTTTATATCCCGGCCGATCACTCGCCGTCTGCAACCTTCATCTCTCCTACAAAAAAAAACGTCATACTTTTATTTATATGTTAATTATTTGGTACTGAATTTTCTTAATCGACAATCCACATTTCTTTCTGAAGATTTCAGGAAAACCTTGCTATTATTGCCTCCTCCCCAACCTCACAATGTCTACTGGACCTTAAACAACTTCTTTGCATTAAATTACTTTGCTTCAATTACTTTGCTTCAATTACTTTGCATTAAATTACTTTGCTTCAATTACTTTGCATTAAATTACTTTGCATCAATTCCTTTGCTTCAATTACTTTGCATTAAATTACTTTGCATCAATTCCTTTGCTTCAATTCCTTCGCTAAAATTACTTTGTAATATAACTGAATTTTAAATAA